>JBBPTU010000730.1:0-18707 GCA_038094295.1 Tylopilus aff. beelii | reverse complement strand
GTCATGTCACGTGATGGTTAATAACTAGAATTTTTGCGATCTCCAGACCCCCTGTGTTAATAACAGTTAATAACTAGTTAATAACCTGCTAAAAATAATTGTGTTATTAACAAATGAGTTTTCGCCCATACCCTATCAATCGATCAACAGATTAGATCATGTGATCGTACTGTGTCACATGATCAAACATACCTCTAACGCATTCAAGTACCCTCAGACCTCAACCCTTTGTCATGGGCTGCTACTCCTACCACAAAAAGATCGTCAAAAAACGGTGTCGGTGTAAGCCGAATTGCGGAAAACGTCTCTCTCGTACTGGGCGTCAAAAGCACTATGCTCGCACTATCAGAAATGGCCAATTCGTCCAAATGGCCACATCCGAGTCAGAAGACACCGTCTCTGACAGCATTGGGAGCTCACATGAGGGATTTAGGACACTTGATGACATGACAGGTGAGTCTTTTTTTTTTTGGTCAGTCTGGTAATGCTCTGGCAATCAAGTAGGTTCTTACAAAAGTCACTGCGACGGTGCTACCAGTAATGCTACAGAGTCCGTTAGCAAGCACCCAGACAATGATATGTGCATGTCTCACGTTGGCTGCGACATAAACGACTTGTATTGCTCTGCGGTGGACTCGAGTGACTCACTGTCATCAGATGGCAGCGGATCAGGGTTGGACTGTGGGTGCTCGAATTCAAGGGATGAAGAGGCAGAATCTCAGTCGTTGTTGGCTTCTGATGAAGAAGACATCATGGATGATGTTTTCCTAGGTGCCAAGCATGACGGGGAACTTTTTTCAGCTCGTAAGTCACCGAGGCATACCTTAAGCTAATGCATGTCATCTAAGGTTCGATTACAGGTAATGATACTCTCAGTGACAAGGACCGTGATGACATACGTGCATTTAACCTCATCATGACGACATACATGACTTGGCGCGTGTTCAATAACATGTGGTTCACATTCCGGCACAAGATCGACATCTCCTCACAGTTCATCATCTTTCATCGGATGGGCACCCTCACCGAAATCACACTGGTCGTGTTCGACTGCTGCCCTAACTCTTGTGTTGTGTACACACAGAAGTATATCCACCATCAATCGTGTCTGATCTGCAATGAGCTGCGCTTCCAGGCAAATGGGCAGCCTTGTTCGCAATTTTCATACTTTCCTTTGATTCCCCACCTCCAAGGTTTCTTTCAGAGTGCTCAAATGGTCACCAGGTTATCCTATCGTCATACCTTTCGGGCCCATGAATCGAAAATATGTGACATTTTTGATTCAGATCATTACCAGCGTCTTTGTTGACACCATGTTGTCGTGGACGGAGAAAAGCTTACTCACAGATACTTCTCCGACCCCCGCGACATTGCGCTCTTGCTATGTACCGATAGCTATCTACTTTGTGGCCAGCGTCAGAAGGGGCCATGTGCAACGCCAATCGTCTTACAAAACTATAATCTTCCTCCCGACTGTTGAACTCACCTTGCCAATCTACTATGTGTTGCCATCATTCCCGGTCCACGTCAACCAAAAGACGTTGAATCATTCTTATGCCCACTTGATGATGAGTTGGCAGAACTTGCACACGGAATTCCCACTTTTGACGCAAGAATGAAGACTGTTTTTGACCTCCATGCGTATAACCTCTTCAAACTTGGAGACATTGTTGCAATTGAGAAATTCTTGAAGATCAAAGGCCACAACAGAGTATACCCTTGTCGATCGTGCAAGATCAAGGGTGTTCGGGGCGAAGGACGAACATATTATGTTCCAATCCATCCACCACGGAATCTCAGCAGGAAGAGTGCTGACGAAAACGTTGAATGGGACCCTAAGAACTTACCGCTTCGTAAACATTGGGAGTTTGTATCTACAGCAACGCAGATCTTAGAAGCATCAACAAAGGCAGAGAAGGAGCAGATCGCGAAAGAGAGCGGTATCAAGAGTTTTCTCGGGACACATCGGGTGGGATCGTTAGACTATGCTCGTTGCTTACCATGGGAGTGGTTCCACCTCCTCCTCGAGAACGTCATTCTGAATCTCGTCGACCTCTGGACTGGGCAATTCAAGGGCTTGGATACCGGAGGGGAACCATACCAAATTCAACCACATATCTGGCAAGATGTCAGTTGCGAAACAGCAGCTGCAGTTCAACACATTCCTGCATCATTCGTCCGTGTCCTTGGCAATATTGCCTCCGATCGCTCCCAATTCACCGCAGAATCATGGTGTTTCTGGTTTATTTACCTGGCTCCAAAGCTTTTGGAAAATCGTTTCATCAAGAAAAAGTACTACGACCACATGTGTGAGCTCGGGAACATTATGAAGACGACCCTCCAGTTTGAGATTACAAGGCAAGAGATCGACGACCTGGAGGTGCGGCTTGTCCAGTGGGTTAACAACTATGAACGGTAGGTTTGAGAAACAGACACCTACCCAATGCATAGTGACATATTGATAGGTACTACTACCAATACCGAGCAGAATGTTTGTCAACCTGCACCTTAACTATCCATGGTCTACTTCATCTAGCTCAAGGCATTTGGGACTGCAGTCCCATTTGGACCACGTGAACTTTCTTTATGGAACGGTACTGCGGTCTGCTTCAGTGGAACCTTCATTCTCATGTTCGTCCTTGGGCAAACATGAACAGGAATCTTCTATATTCAATTTACCGAGAGCAACTAATGGTACGGTATGATCTTTGGGAGGAGTTAGCATCGTCCGAAAAACTTGTGACAAGTGGACCAATTGGATATGAATGAGTCATTGACGGATGTAGGAAACTTAAACTGTCTACCTTGTCCTTGGATTAACAACAAAAATTGCAGATCCGGAACATATTTTGCGACCTCCGTTCAAAACTATCAAGCACGCAAACCTGGAGATACAGCGAAAGATGGCAGTGTATATCACTCAAATAATTGGTGGCCGACTCTCGGAAACTATTCGAGTCCTACCAACTCCTAGCTATCACACTGGAAAGCTGTGAATTCGAGATGGTGGTGACTCTTTTTGAACAGAGCGAGTTTGTCAAAAGGTTGGAGCAGCAATTCGAAGAAATTGTTATGTCAAGGTACGGAGAGATGTTGAATAACGGTGCAAAGCTAACATCATTATGATTAGTATCGTGTTGTGTTCGAAACTTGATCAGGAAACAAAATTGAACATATTGCTTATGGTGAACTGAAAGGTATCTTCGTTCTTACCCTTCCTCTGGATGAATTCTGGAAAGGTCTGAGCGGCAAAACGCTCGTCCTTGCTCACATTGTGCCTTGGAATACAGGGGGCAGAACAGCATCTGAAGGAAATGTGTATGTGGTGTCACATCTATCGAGTATCATGACGGATGTGCGTAATCTCCAGACAATAATAGTGGGGCTTATTGAGACATGTAACAGGTGCAGGATCATAGACTGGACGCTGGGAACAGTAACAGCTTGGTTTAAAGATGATGACTTCGTGATTGACGATGATAGCGATGATGATATATTCTGATACTAGTACAACATACAGATAGGACGCTGATGAGAAGTGACTCACTATAAAGCGACGCTGATGAGAAGTGGCAACCCGGAACAGACCACGATGAAAAGTGACAGCTCCATGTCACTTTTAGGAAGTGGACACCAACGTAGTGGCATTGCCACTTCGTAGCAGCAATCAGTGGCAGTGTCACTTCTGAGAGTGGCATTTACTTCCCACAGTGAACATGTGCGCGAGTGGCTGGACGGCCATGTTGAGTGGATGTTTCCTTCAAGTTGAACTCCACAGAAGGTCTGAGGTTGGGCTTTGGGACAGTATGTCGGAAGATAAGCCAGAAAGGAACTTGGGTAGAAACCTGAGGAGAAATGAACTCAAGGAAGTGATATGTCATGTTCATTAAAGAGTCAGGCTTTGCATTTCAGGTCATACAACTCGGCTTCATCACAAAATTTGCAATTTTCAGAGATGATCTTAGATGATAATACCATATGATGTTAGACATAGTCGCTCAGATTGAGTCTGTCAGATCGCTGTGGGTCATGTTATACAACCTCAACAAGCTCACCTTCGTGTCAGAACGACTTATTACCAAAACATTTATGCCATGAACATATCATTCTGCTGGCTCTGATCTGATCTGAGCTGGACTAGTACTTTAGACACAACAAATCATGTATTACCATAATGACAATACATGAGATTACATGCCCTGATAATACATGCACATGGTATCATAGCGACGAAACAAGTTGTGACCAAATGAGAAAGGAGAATCAAGACAAAGGACTGTAAGAGTGGTTCCGGCGAAGAAATGGTGCCATCCGAGTCCATCCAGGGGAGCAGTAGGGTCATGGCGACAAGAAAGCAGTGCAGAAGAGCTGTGAATGAGCCTGAGTACTGAAGCAACAAGAAAGAGTTTGAACTTGAATGATGTTGGATCCACAAACAGTGTAGACGGGTGGTAATAAACTAGACTACAAAAGATTAGAAAAGATAATAGAAAAAAGGATGTGCACCTTATTTCTTAGCCTTTTTCCCCTTATGATGAACCTGAGGACGACTTGAGGGTGCTCTTTCTTCATCCGAGATGATTACCACAGCTTTCTTCTTCCCCTTCCTGATCGCTTTCCTTCTCTTCTCTTCCTCTTGCGCTGCCTCTTCATCCTTCTCGAGGTCAGAAAGATCACTCACAGGCCCGGGAGAGTACCTAGTAGAATGGTCGGGGTTATGCTAAACAGGAACACAAATGGGAGAAGAAGGTTCTGGGGTGCCTGGTGCTTTGGACTCGGAAGCATGTGACTGTGGTGCATCATTACCTATTGGCTGAAGTGGAAGAGTGTGCATGGCCATCGTCGAGTAGTGCGGACGGTCCACTGGGCGGATTAGAATCAACTGGAATGGGATCTGATGATGCAAGCTCAGGGCTGGACACAGACCCAGACATGCTGGTGTCTGGATTACATGATGCATGCGTGGTGGCCTCTGCCTGAGCTCGCATCATAGAAAAGATTGATGTTCCATTCGTGTCCTGATTATCGTCATCATCCCCGATAGTCTTCTGCCCTTTCTTGTCTTGAAAGAGAAGCCTTGGAGAGAAACATTAGTAGAATTGCGAGCTTGCAAGCAAAAACTTGCATATTGTAATGCTTGAGAAGTGCATCCTTCCACTCCACATCTTTACACCCATCAATTATCTCCATGAGAGCGTAGTAGAACATTTGATAGTCAAAGAGCCCATCTTTTTCTGACCATTGGTTCTTTGCACTAATTCCGAAATGAGCCTATATAATTGTTAGGCAATGTTATAGGTCACCAAGAACAAAACCACACACCAGTACCACAGCATATGCAATGTGTGCACCGTTAACTTCGTCCATGGCACTAAGCTCTGAGTTGTTCGGCTTTGATCCACGAGCATCTCCACCCATGCCTGTCGACGGACCAATGTAGATATGTCGTGTAACCTACAACACCATGACAATCAGCAGCTATAATACATGAATTGATTGATCGACTCACCCTCTCCAAGTAAGGTCCATGCAAGAGACCGATGAGCATCTTGTTCTTATCAAAACCATGGGCATTGTCTTCCCATAGGAATGCTGGGAAGTTCCCTGCCGTCATCTTGATTTTCCCACACTCGAGTTTCTTGTGCGTCCTAAGATCAATTATTTCTTAGTTACGTATGAGCTGAAAAAAAAAGTACTCACCCCTCACGGTCTGCAAGGTACTCCTGCACAACATTGGCAGGACAAAGGAATTCAGCAAGGATGGGGTGATTGAGCCCAATCTCGGAACGAGAACAGCCAGGAGGGAGTGGTGGATCAAGGGGCTTTCTTGGATCCAATGTAGCGTAGGAGGCTATCCTGTCCCACAATTTCCCTAGGTCGCTGCTTCTAGCCTCACCTATGGCATGATTTATCTAAAATGGGCCACCATAGTAAGCTCTTAATTATCACATCTGTATGTGGATGGACTTGCCTTTTTTATAGCCTTCTTGAGCTGTGATGAGTGTGTGGAATTATCAACCAGTTGCTTCATACCAGGCACAAGGTGGAGAATAAGTGCATATATGTGCTTGTACCATGCAATCGTCGACTTAGACCTGCAATAAACTTGAAGTTAGTTACTAGTCAAGACACAAGGGCGGAGGAATTTTCTAAGACTTGCAGTTTGCCTAGAACTGCTTCCCGATGATCCTGTGCCTCATCATCTTCCGGTTCACTGAGCTCCCCATTCATGGCCAGCTCTGCCTCTGTGTCAAGGAAAACAACCTTGATTACCTTACCAACCTCAGCAAACATGTCATGGCAGTGTGCAATCACGCGCCTGGCAACCTTGCAGTCAGCTGGACTAACTCCTATATCACCATCGGACTCAGACTCCACCTCATGTTCACTGTTGGATTCCATTTCCTCAGTCTCGGGTGAATGTTTCCTCAAAAGAGGTGAGTCAGTTCTCATGTGGTCAGAAAAATGGCTGTGATTGCTCACTTATTTGATCCCCTTGGGCCCTTTGAAGTCTTCCTGTGCTTCCGCGCACATTCCTGATAGTTGTCAGGTGTTTGTGAGTGCTTTTTGCTTGTGGATGGTGGCATGATGTGGTGGGATAGTGATATGATAAGGATGTGGCAGTGCACATCTGTCGGTGGTTAGAGCAGAGATCTAAATTGCTGCGCATATGATGGCTATCTGTGATCACCGCTGCCGCAGCATAGCACTCCCAGGGAAGCCCTTAGCCCCAGCTCTAGCTCCTCCACCGACTAACTTGGATCATTCAGGTAGTAAAAATGTATATATACAACCAATAATCAAGCTATGTTCCCTTCAAATCAGTCCGATGTCCTTTTTTTGTATCGGATGCTCATGAATGTTCCAAACTCAATGCCCTCTCAGCACGCATGAAGCACGATGTGATGCAAACAAGGCATTCACTGCCAATATCCATTCTAGGTGTCATTGTCAACGTATCACACAGAGGAAAACCAAGAAGTGGTCCCCAAGTCCCAACTCTGAGCCTGGCTCTTCTCTGCAGCACGAGGCAGGTCCCTCGAGGCCTTTACCTTCTTTCATAGATGGTGATGAGTTTCCAAGTCACCTTGAGGTGCGTCTGAGTGTATCTGTTCCTAGTTGAGCAACTCCTACTGACTGAGACTTGGACTTTAATTAGGTTGATGCACTGGCAGTGGTGCCTCTTAGCCCTGGGCCCCAGGGTGCTCCTGACATTCCCTTGCCTCTTCCAGAACTCGAGGTAGGTCATTGGGGCTGTAATTAAATGTCTTGATAGGCTGATATTAACTCAGGGCGAGACTGCCATAAGTCAGGAACCTACCATTGCTATCTTCTCAGGCCGTTCTGGATGTTGTGTCTGCCTTCCCGCACACTACAATGACTTCTTACCTGGAGAATCCCTGAGTCTTTCTCATGTCCCTCACTGCCCACCATCTCCCCCACCTACATCTGAGAGCTTCAATTCGCGACTGGCATCTGAGTCCAAGTCCCCTGAATTCCAAACAGAACCAGATTCCTTTGGCCTCTTCTGCATTTACCCAAGCAAGCTGACTCATAACCCTGACTCAAATACTACGTTGCTCAATGTGGTTGATGCGCCAACACTGCTTCAAAAGTCAATCCAGTCAAGCAGTCTGCCCAATATCACACCCCCATCTAATATCACCCATGAGAACCTTTTCTCGGCATTTAGCAACCCCACTGCCGGCCTTCTCATGTGCTGGCAGTACTCAAAGTCTAATTCCAAGACAAAGGATGAGCTGAATCGTCTCTGGACTTACATCAAGGACCCGCAATTTGATGCGTCACTCCGTTCCAACTTCTCTCATGACCGCAAGTACAAACTTGTCACCAGGTACCTCTGAGATGACTCCAACCCATTCTGTACCAAACAGGGATGGACTTGGGGCTCTGTTGATATTCCTCTTGTCAAGGAAGGAGAGCCATATGAGTCCGAGAACAATCCCAGCATTCCCACACTCACAGTCGACAATGTTTTTCACTGGTCTCTCGTTGATGTCATCAAGTCTGTCTTCACTACTGGTGACAACATCTCTTCCTCCTTCCATTTCACCCCATTCAATCAATATTGGACAACAGCTGATGGACAATGTGTCCGCATCTATTCTGAAGCTTATAGTTCACCACAGATCATGAAAGCTCACGAAGAAGTCCAGTGCCTTCCAAGAGAACTCAGTAATTCTCATGAGTGCATTGTCATCCCGCTTATGCTTTGGTCAGACGCCACTCAGCTTGCCAACTTTGGTGACACATCCTTGTGGCCAGTGTATTTGTATTTCGGCAATCAGTCAAAGTATGTGTGAGGTAAGCCTACATCAGGGGCATGCCATCATGTTGCATACATCCCATCAGTAAGTGATCAATTCATACTATTTATGTTGCTGAGAAGAGGTCCTCTAGCTACCAGACAACTTCCAAGATACCTACATCCAAGCACATGGGGAGGCATCAATGCAGGAAATGCACACTCACTTCAAACATGAGCTGATGCATGCCATATGGAGACTGTTACTCAATGGAGATTTTGTTGCCGCTTATAAGACTGGTATAGTCATTGAATGTGTTGATCACATCATCTGGCGTTTTTTTCCCTGTTTTTTTACTTACTTGGCGGACTACCCTGAAAAGTAAATCCATATGTCTCACATTTGTTTGTACCTAACCCAAGACAGAGTTTTATTAGCATGTGTCAGATTCTTGGGGGAATGTTTGTGTCTGCACTGCCTCACAAAGAAATGGAACATCCAGGACATGGGAAAACCATCAGATATGTTTATTCGGTGGTCCCAGGTCCACGTCAACAACGCTGCATATCGAAACACTATCAAGCAGGCACGCAAATGGATCTTCACAGGAAAGTCTCTGGGTAGCAACAAGGTAAACGACCCTCTGAAGGACCATTCCTGGGTCCCAACTCAGGTGAGTAGCTTTGTGTAGTTCGTCTGAGCCATGTCTGAATTAATTTTTGTCTCAGAATGCTTTTGGGGAGCGTCTGTCTTTCCAGGAAGAACGAACATTCTTCAACTTTTTTGTCTTGTTTGTTGTTGATCTCCTTCACGAGTTTGAATTAGGTGTTTGGAAAGCGATCTTTACGCATCTCCTGCATATCTTACATGCTCAAGGAGGTAACTCAGTCGCAGAACTCAATTGGAGGTGCATCGTCTTCAAGTTGGTTCTTTCGTCGTTAATAACACGTGGATTTGACTGCCAGATACCGTGCTGTTCCTACTTTTGGGCATAGCACTATCTGGTTATTCCATAAAAATGCCTCGGCAATGAAACAACTTGGCGCCAGAGACTTTGAGGATCTTCTCCAGGTACGTTATAGACACCTAAGTCGAACAATTTGTTGATTTTTACAGTGTGCTATCCTGGTCTTTGAGGGGCTTCTCCCTTCTCCACACAATGAGATTGTGCTGGATTTACTCTTCGATCTGTCTACCTGGCATGCATTTGCCAAGCTCCGAATGCACACGGATGATACCCTCAGCTTCTTTGACACAGCAACGATTCACATCAGTCACTCAGTGCGAAAATTCCGTAATACAACCTGTAATTCCTATGAAACTACTGAACTCCCACAAGAATCAGCGGCTTGTGCTTGCCATCATGCAGCACTTATTTCCAAAAATCCACGACTTGCACAGTCAAGGCAGAAGTCAGGATCAGCGACAAAGATCGTGTCACTGAACCTGTCAACTTACAAGTATCATGCCTTAGGTGACTATCCCGGCACGATCTGTCAGTTTGGCATGACTGACAGTTATTCAACGCAAACAGTACATGATCGTATTCTATATACTAGTAAAAGAATAGCTTAATATAAGATGGTACTAGGGGGAGCTTGAACACTGTCATTCAAAGCGGTGTTTTGCACGTTCAGGAAAAAAGAAGGAGACAAGAACTGCAAGCATCGCCAATCAAGAAGCCTTCAAGCTTCATAAATAAGATAAATGATGCTTGGGATGCATTCAGAAGGGCTGAAAAGTGTGTGGACAAGAGTGTCCTGTGAGCCCAATCGTCACCAGAGGACCATTATCACATTGCAGCTTCAACATGGGTTGGCTACGACCTCACAGCCTGGCTAGGAGAAAAGGCAGACGATCCCACAGTCGTGGTAGGTTGTGATTCCCTGCACAGTTTCATCATTCACTGTGCACCTAGAATTTCATTCCACAGCTCAAAGACCATATTCTTGCCTGATTGCACGGTCTCACTTATAATGGTGATGAGTACGAATTCTTGGATGAAGACAGAAGTTGTGTCCTTATACACAATAACCAATTTTTCGAGCATGCTTTCCTTCGAGTGAACTACACAATGTATGACCTATGCTGCAAACAAGACTCGATCAACCCTGAAACATGTGCTGACATCCTGCTGCTCTCTCAAGAGGACGAACGCACTCATCCATATTGGTATGCTTGCACATGTCTGATCTTTCATGTGATGGTTGGATACTGCATGAACAATCTATCTCTGTTCTCGAAGCCAGAACAAATGGACATCTTATTTGTTTGATGGTTTCGTAGAGATACAAACTGTGACTCTGGCTGGGGTGCTAAGCGACTGCCCCGTGTCCAGTTCTTTGACCAGGAACATCACCTTGCCGAGGCATTCAGCTTCGTCAATCCAGACTGCGTCATCCAAGGCATCCACTTGATCCCAGCGTTCACAGTCGGCCCGATGAACAAACTTCTCAGTGACTCTTTTTGTTACGCTTACTCTTTTTCTTCTTTTTCTTTGATTAGTCATCGCTAAGCCCACCTGGACTTATCTCTTACTTGTGTTGACTCATTTCAGATTTCTCGCTTAGTCAGCACTTCTCTTCCACCATGACTCACTCTGACTCATCTTGACTTGTCATCGTCTTGGTAATCATTCTATGACTTTCCTCTGCTTAAGTAATCGTTCCATCATCCATGTATATAAACCTACGTTGGCGACCGGTGTACTTTAGCTTAGACCTCCTTGAGCAATACCCACTTCTCTTGGAGAACTCCAGTTCCCCTCGCTCTTAGCATCCCTAGTCACTCTGCTTGTACTTAGGCCTAGCAAGCCTACCTTGACCTACAAGTCATCGTCCTACTTCGAGTGGACGCTTCTCTCGAACCCTTGATCGGCCATACTACGGTCACTGGCCCTTACCCAGAACCTTTGATCCTACGACCTCTCAAGGCTACCCTAGACCCCACCCGGGCCTAGTGTAACACTTTTGTGCGCCGTAAACTGTTGGCGGAGGGGTGGGAGATGGAACTAGATTGGTTGTTTTTCTATATTAACATGTGCATTACTTCGGATACCATCTGGCTTATAGCACTGACCTTAATATCTACAGCTTTGTGGATAGAGACATGTTCATGCATTTCCGTGGTGGGGGAGTTGGCCACAAGGTGACTCGAGACTGGGATGAATTCTTGCAGCAAGAGGGACATGGTGATCCGGACTCATCGGATGAATCTGCCAGTGAATCAGACACAGAAAATGATCCGGGAAATGGCGGGAACGTTGATGTGAAGGACGAACCTGAGACTGACAGTGGCACAGAGGAGGAGGGGGATGAAGCGG
Source organism: Tylopilus aff. beelii (assembly GCA_038094295.1). Taxonomy (NCBI): domain Eukaryota; kingdom Fungi; phylum Basidiomycota; class Agaricomycetes; order Boletales; family Boletaceae; genus Tylopilus; species Tylopilus aff. beelii. The sequence goes on along the minus strand of JBBPTU010000730.1, from coordinate 7,118 downwards.
ACGAAGCAGAAAACAACGGTATTAGGATTGGCGATGGGGTTGACATGTTGGTTGCAGACGAAGGGGAGGAGTTAGATGAGACAGTCTGGGAAGAGGAAGGTTATGGCACACTGTGATATTGTATGAGACGACTGTGGAATACAACACCAGAGTAAGAGGCACAACAGAGCCCCCACGCCAGCTGCAAAGCAACTGAACGAGCTCCATAGACAATCAATGCGCCTGCGATGTCACCCGGTGCAGAGTGGAGTTAGATCTGTCACGTGGTGGCGCAGTCCAGCACACACGGCAGACGAAATCAAAAACTTGCAGTTTTTGTGATGTTGCACAGGGGAATTGTACACTTGTTGATTCTGCTGCTGGAGTTAGTGTTTGTGTCTTCCGCCGGAAGTAGCATAGAGGGTGGAACGACCTTATCAGGCCAGGCACAGCTCTCTAGTACTTTGGATGCGCGGAAGGGGGGAGCACTGGCATTCTCGATTAGGCAAATGCATGGGTACTGAGTACCCAGCCGGGTCCCAGGTACATCACAGCTATCACCCTAGCACGATAACCCATTACGAGACACTGCAAACATAAACCATGTGATGAGTTCTTGTTGACCTGCCCAAGGGGTGGTAAGACATCGTAGCTGGTGGTAAATGAGATACACCAGATGTCCAGGACTTGACACTGCTAAGTCCACTTACATCAAGCTTGTTGTTATTGGGGATGACATATAATCAGTTGCACTCTGAATGCATATCTTGGCAAGACCATACAACATCATCAGTAAATCACCATTTTTGGCACAGGGGCCTACAGTGGTACAGTGCTGTGCAGTCCAAATAGTGTTGATTAAAAGTGTGTAAAATGATAGAATATTTGAAAATATTCAATTTTGTAATGTACTGTAGATGGGGGGACCTACTGTAGCACTGTATCACTGTACAGCACTGCATAGCACTGTATGTAAACTGCATTATCAAGGAAAACATGTTCGGCATAGACATAAACAAAAGGGGGGGATAGGTTCTGGTGTCCATGTCAGTTATGAAATTCAAAGAGGAAGGTGTGAGGGAGGATCGGAGGTCTGCCAAAATGATCAAAAAAAGTCTGCACATAGAAGAGGCATGCATGGCTCAGAACATCATATAAATCTCTTTGTGTTGAGCCAGCAGTGGGTATCGCAGAAGTAGCATGTGCATAAAAAGAGGGGTGCACATCAGGCCAACCTGCAATGATGAAGCAAAAAGTATGAAATGCCTTGTCCTCATCAGGCGCCCCATCCGTAAATCCCAGTTTACCAGGGCCTTTCGTTGGCAAAGTTCCAGACCACTTGTTGAGATTGTTAGGCCCAAACAATACTTTGAAGAGGTTATGACGCTTGGCAGCATGTTGTACCCACAATCTTGATACTACAGCACAGTCCAGGGCCTCCAACTCATACTGGAAACTGATCTCAAAGGTATCCCAAAGGATAGCTTGAACAAGGCGAACAGGTGGATTGGCAAGTTCCACCACTGGAATCTCATTGCCCCTCCATGTGACACATTTCTTCGGTTCCCACTCAGTGCCTTTGGTGAACAAGGTGGCATTCCCCAGTAAGTTGTCAACAAGCTTCTAGTGTTGTTGGCTCACAGTCATCTTGCCCTTGCCTTTCGACAAACCATGTACATGGTCTTCTGTGGCTGTGGACCTATTGAGAAAGTCTCCCCAAATCTGATGGGGTGGGAATTGCTCGGGGGGGAGGTATGTGAGAGTTGGATGAGCCAGTAGTGTTGAGCCCCAAGCCAGTTGCTGATGTACAACTGCCAATGGTCAGGGGATGTGGGTGTAATGAGTAGTGCAGGTTCTGGGACATGATACCCAGGGTCCACTAAGTTTTCTTTGACTCTTGATGGATTTCTATCCATCCATTTCATTGCGCTTGCCCACACCGCAAAGGCCGATGGCATTTCTGGCACGTCAAGGTCAAGCCACTTATCATGACCACCACTGCTATTGCCTGGACTTTATTAGATTGAGAAAATCACCTAGATCAAGTAAATACACATACTAGGAACAGATTGTGCTATCTTTCGAGCCTCTTTTTTTGATTGAGCCATGGTAGGCGACTTCCCAACTTGAGACAGGCATTGTACATTTGTAATGAGACTCTCCAAAGTTCCTTGCATACCCAGTGCATAGTGGTGGTGAGTATGGATGTGGTATTGCTCCCCAGCAGGTCCACAGTATAAGAGGCTATAAGGGGAAATGACTTTGCCCTACTCAAAAAATTGAGCGTGAACAAGATGATTGGGGAAAGTGAGCTTGGCAGTCTTCTCAATAATGATTTCTGGAGTAATGGCATGATCAAAGCGTATGAGCCACATGGGCACACTGGCCTGAAAGAGACAATTGCAGATTGTTTTGTCTGAACTGACTGTGCCCATTCAATCAGAGCACACAGCATGCAGAAGGTAACCAGGATCGACCAATCGGGGTTGGAGAACTTCGACATAGTCAAGGAAGGCATATATGTTGAGGAAGTTGTGTTGCACCTGTGTGACATAAGCTACCATGTCACACCAGGGATGGAATTCCTGCAGTAAAAGCGTGACTGTCTGCAGCAAGGTCTGCAGCAAGGAAGCACCCATATCTGTCTTGCTCCCCCTGGTCTTCTTCCAACCTTCGTATCGTGTCTGCGCAGTCTTGTATAACGTCATTAGTCCAAAGGTCTTCTCCTGCTTGAGTTGGCCAATATCCAGAGAAGAACTCACACGTGGTTGGAAATCTTCGGGAGTAGGGGTATACCAAGCCCATGCAAGCTCATTGGAAGATTGATGAAATTCTGCACGAAGGATGCAGACAGAGTGCCTAAATCTCTTGCAGTACTCCTGTGGCCATTGGAAACAGTCCACTGGACCAAAACGCCCATCCACTCACGCACGAAGTTCCTCGGACTCCTGACAAGATTCGGGAACAAAGGTCATATTTGGGGTGGTGATCACCAAGTTGCACCCGAATGTTGCAATAACCTTCACATCAAGATAATTGAAGGGCTCTAAAGGGGATATTAGATGCTAGGAGTATGATAGTGCGGGAGAAACCTACTGCCACTCAGATGGCCCTGAGGTTTGAAGCGTGTAAGAGCAGTAGACATTGAAAACTGGGCCAGCAAGGTTCAGACTCAAGAAGGAGGAGTGGTGGTGATGGGAAGATGCTACAAGGAAGATTCAATAGGACAATCAGCATGAGCAGGGAAATGGAAACAATGTACCAGATACTGGGTTGAAGAAAATGTGGCCTCAAAAGAAGAGGATAGAATGAGTGCTCCACAGAGTCTTCAACCCCACTGCCACACGATACAAGATGGTGATGGGGTGACTCGAAGTCATGCAAAGTGCTGAAGTGATCTCTGTGTGACACGAAGTCAGGCTGCAGTGAATGGATGAGTGGCACGAAGCCAAATCTGGCCCAGCAGATAAAGCAATTGAGTAGAGGCAATGTGAGCTTGGGCTAGACCCAGGGATGTAGAAAAGCCAGACAGGATGAGTGCAACTTGAAGTGCCACTAATGGACTTGCCACACACACTATGATTATGTAACATATTGTATAAACACTGTATCGCCACATCTGTGGCAACCCCTGCTATGTGCCAAGAGGTGCTCAGGAGATCCAGCCAAATCCTGTGCATAAATAAAGTACAGCAGCGTTGCCTATGAAATTCAACAAACCAAATGTGTGCTATTAAAAGCCGTGCCATGGCAGAAAAAAACTGGGTACACAGTAGGGAAAGTTGCAAAGGTTACATCTGAGCACATGAATTTGACAGAGTAGAATAGATATTGTGATGGCGCGGAACTTTGCAGTGGCAGAATCGCCAGTTCCCTGACTCCGAGCAAAGTGCCAAAGACACAGTATGTGCCATTGAAGTGTGTGGACATTCGATTCTGCATGGCAATATACATTCAGCATTAAGAAACAGAAATAAGTATGGTAGTGGGCTAGAAACAAATATCAGAGTTATCATCATCACACGTATCACTGTCGCTGTCGCTGCTATCTTCACCCTCTTCCATGAACATGTCCTCCCCTTCATTATCATCCAATTCCAATCTCCTATCCTCTGCAGGCTCTCTCCTGAAACTGGGTTCATCGTCCTTTTCATTGTCGCCCTGTACTTTGTCAACCCCTAGCCAATGTTGATGCCTTTCTAGGAATACAGCATCATGACCAATACCAATCCCTGCAAAGTGTGCAAACATATCTAGGTCTGTGAATCTGTGTCCATTAGTGCACAATTAAACACAGTGAAAGAATCTCACATGTTCACTTAGTATCCCACCCAATCATCGGTTTCCCCTCGCAATCTGCCTACCGAGTGTCCTCCCTGTAATAGTTGATTGGTGCGACCATCAGCAAATGCCAGTATGAGGTGACAACCATGAATCACTAGAGAAGGATCTAAAAAGCCAAAGGTGGGACTATCTCCCTGCTCAGGTACAAAACCAACCCTGGGAAGTGCGCAGTGCTTAAACTCCCACTTGTGCCCCAGATCAATCCCAAGCCATCGGACCCAAAGGACCTCTAGCATCTCCTTCACACGACTAACACCACCTGGACAGAAGTGGACTTCAATGTGGAATGCTTTCATCAATTGACAGTACCAGAATGGATGGTGGTCGGGATCTTCTTCCCTTGACAATGTCATGAGAAAAGAACAACTATCAGGTCGTAGACAATCATAGGCTGGGCAAATATCGTAGCTTGTGTAGTTGATCCGCAGAACTTTGGATTCCACGACATGGTCGAGGTTGAGGAGCCGTAACTTGTTTCATTGCTTCAGTGTGAATGACTGCTCATCGCCATCGAAATCAAGGTTCAGTAGCCTTGACAATATGTGATCTTTGAGGTGGCCCATGAAATTTGACTAGGGAACACGTAAGTAGATATGAAAGCCCCGTGGGAGTGGGCCCTGGCCCACCAAAATGCCTTTGCCGCCCTGAAGAAGGAGTTCCTGAAAGCTCCCGTTCTCCGCTACCCCAACACCACCAAGCTGTTCACCGTAATGATGGACACTTTGGTTGTCGCCGCAGGAGGGGTCTTGATGCAACATGACGCCGCTGGTGACCTCCATCCTTGTGCTTACTTCTCTAAGACCTTTGGATCTGCTGAGCGAAATTACGATATCTATGATCAGGAGATGCTAGCCGTAATCTTAGCACTCCATGAATGGCACCACTACCTCACAGGCACTGTCCATCCTGTGACGATCCTCATGGACCACCGAAACTTGATGTACTTCAAACACCCCACAACCTCTCCCATCACCAAGCCCAATGGCAGATGTTCCTTCAGGCCTTTGACCTCATTTGGAAAGCCCTCCCGGGGACTGCTATGGGCCCCGCAGACACCCTCTCCCGCAAACATGACATTGACACCTCCCAAGATAACCGACACATCACCTTCCTCCCTCCAGAGGCGTTTGTCCACATGATTGATGTCGCCATCACCAGTAAGATCACCTCATCCACCTCCGAGGACCCACTGGTCCTCCATGCTCTTCAGGCCTTAAGGGATGGCTCCCCTATCCTCCCTCGTTCCCATTGTTAACACGATAGCGATTGACTACTTCACCGATCAGGAGAGCAAAGGCTTGTGCAAAGATCCGAAGGGAATAGGTAAGGGTAAGGGCGACTACTGTGCAAGTATGGCGATTTCTGTAGAGATATACTCAGTACGAGACAGAGTTCGTGACTAGTGTATTCACCTGTAGAGATATACTACAGAGTATAAGTAAGAGTACAAAGTATGAATAGACGGATCTCACCTCAGTACGAGACAGAGTTCGTGACTGAGGTGTAGATACGCGTCGCGATCGAATTTATCTACGTGATTAGGTAATGCGGATATCACCGAGTCCGTTTGTATCGTAGTCCATAATACAACACTTCCCGTCAGATCGTATGTCTTCCCACCATCGTGAGACCCTGGTCACACGGATGTCTGTTTTCCTTCCCATGGACACCACCTTACTCCCACTATCATATCTCTAGTTATGATAGCGTCTTCCCCTATCCCAGTTACATATAAATACCCTAGATTAGCGCCATGTACTTCAGTTTGATCTATGCAATCTACCTGCGTTCTCATCTCCTTCTGCTGTGAAGATAGGTTCTTCCAGCGAGACCCTGGCAGAACTGGACTTCCTCTACCAGGCCTTGCTAGTCATCCTCTACGTCTACTGCTCCTTGTTAGACAAACAAAGGAGACGGGACCAACAGGACGCGTATCGTAACATCCTCAGCCAACTAAACTATTGCTTAGCCCTTCCCCTGACCTGGAAGATACATGACATATTCCATGCCACCAAATTAACCACTGCCACCACGACCTCTGAATTTGGCCCTGCCTTTGCCCAACCACCCCCACAGATCATGGAAGGAGGGGTGGAGTACAAAATAGAAATCATCAAACACCACCATCATAAGGGCAAATGATGGGAGTATCTAATCGGATGGAAGGGCTATGCAGATAGCAAAGATAATTGGGAACCTGCTGACAACTTGTCACACGCCAAGCGGACATTAAAAGATTACCAAGCTCATTTCCCAAGAGATTTCCTAAAACAAAAGTAGCCTTTCTTACCCCCATCATGTTCTCCCTCTTAGATCTGTGTGTGCTCTTCATCTCCCACGCCTTCCTCACCTTTGCTGCCATCTTCTACTGGAGTTTTAGCCAGTATGGACTGACCCTGTCTGTATCCTTGTTACGGTTTGGGACGATTCCCTGATCCATGCCCGGGAACTCGATACCGCCATCAAGCACGCCATCGAGGAGGGGACATACGAAGGGTACGTCTCGTTCGTTGAGGGAGAGATATTCCCAGGGGATAGTTTCCCTTGGGAGGATATAGAGGGTACGTTCGCTACTGAGCGGTCAGTCGACTGACTCCACCGTTATCTGGACTGTTTCGGCTTGCTTCACCACCTTCGGGCACAAGGTCCGCGCCACCATTTCCTTTCTCGTCTTATCCATCCTGTACACCGCCATACGGACTCAGTTTAGATTCGCTCCCGCCAGATTGTATGTTTTCCCATCAGCGTGGGACCATCGTCACACGCTTGTCTGACTTTCTTCCCATGGACGCCAC
>JBBPTU010000729.1:5516-18734 GCA_038094295.1 Tylopilus aff. beelii | reverse complement strand
CATTGCCCTCCGTGTGCATGCAGCGCACCTCCTACGGTCAAAGAAGGACAAGGCACAATCGAGTGCGCCGAATTGTGATGGGACAACCGAGCAAAGTTTATTTGAAAGGGGTCAGAAAACACGAAGGAAAGGCAAGGAGAAGGCAGTCCCGGCCAGCACTGTGACACAGCCCATCCAGCTTCACCTGACCCCATTCAATCCTGGGCCTTCAGCTTCATCTGACCATATCCAGACACCCGGGCCATCTGGGCCATCTGATCCCTTCGTTTACTACACCCATCCAAGTAGTGGCGGGTGGCGCTAGCTGGATCATACAGATCCGATGAACCCTGTTTCACTGCATGGACTTTTACCTCAGCGGCAAACCTCAAGCAAACGGGATGTTCTCTTACATGAATCCTTCAGTATTCTGATCATTTTTGATTACTTTTTTGTACATTGACGTGCACAATCAATGACTACCGTGTGACGATTATTTATCCGAAGAGTTTTTTAACCGCTACCATCATGACTCCAACCTTGCCCTTCATTGACTTGTTGGCTTCTCATTATGAGTCTTCTGGCACGATTCCGACTTGAGCATGCCAACGGGGTTGGCAGTAATGCCAGCGAGTCGACCCCTGCTTCAGCAGGCGAAGGCGCCAATGATACCGCCGGTGGCTCTACTTTTTCTCCTTCCTGCCGTCAAACCATTTTCGGTGGTTCTGAGCCCCCCACCCCTGCTCAACAACGGCGGCAGCGCTCTGACTCCATCGAAGAAGGCCTCGAGGGGGGATCTCAGCGGAGGCACAAACGCCGTTGTGCGCTTCAGGTATGTCAGGACCTTGAGCTGGCCGAGGATAAACTCACTGCGTTTGCTGAAGTGAGTGTTTTTCATCTCTGTTAGCAGATACTAATGGAATGCTTAGCTTGACGAATCTGAGATGCTCATCACTCTCTATGGAATGCTCATTTGGCAGGAGCAAGAGCGAGTCAAGGATGACATGCATGCATTTATCAAGTCAGATGAGTTCAAGGTAATTACATTTCTTATTGAACAGGAAAGGACTTATGTTCGAGTCTACGCGTCCAGGACATCCTCCAGGACCGGCTGCGCACAGCCCTTCTATCTGCAAATATATCGCGCTATTTGAACGGTATCAATGATCGAATATGGGTTCGTCTCAATGTATAATTGCTCTACTTAATGTACTGACATCCTTCTAACCTTAGGCCTTCCTGAAGGGCAACCTTGGCGTTTTCAGTATCCCCCCTGCAGCAATGGAGGATGCGAGACTTATGAGCCACATTGACGTTCTTGTCAAGGATGTCCTGACCAAACAATGATCTCAGATCAAGATGAAGGTATGGGATCCTGTCAAACTTGCTTTCAAACTAATTGTACATGTACCATGACAGATCGCGGCCAGTATCTCGAAGAAGCATCACATCTCCGACCTTGCGAAGTCTCTTGCTGGGCGTGACTTTGTCAATCTCACATTACTGCAATGGGGACGTTTCGCATTTTTAGTGAGTAACACACCTCTCGCTTGTTTGTTGCTAATGTTGACGTTTGCAGCGACAAAATCTCTTACTTTTCAATACCTTGGTGGAGGAGTCGTTAGTCAAGAAGGTTGCTGAGTTGGATGATCAGGAGTCCGCTGACAATAATGATCCATCAACTCGAGTATGGTCTAGCCACCAGTTCTGGGAATTCATTGATGAGCTCCTCGACGAGATGCGTGTTGCAGTCCGTCATGAGTCTACACCGGAACTTCGAAAGCAATCCTGGGAAAAGTAAGTCATTGATCGTGATCTTTCCTTGACTAATCATTTGATAGGTTCTTCACCAATTCGCTCCAGTTGGACTTTGAGAAGTTCCCTGCCGAGGACAAGTCTGCATCTTTGCATCCTTCAAACGGGAGAAACGTCCCTGAGTGGCAGAAAGTCATCCAGCAAGATCTTGCATGGCTGTAGTGTCCCCCGATCACTCCCTCTTCATCGTCGTTCACTACCTTTGGATGATCTTCCAAGATGCTATCCTCCGCCTTTCTCTTATTGTCATCTAATCAGGTATTGTGGATATCACTCTTGTCACCTAATCACATACTGTAGATATGTCGTCCTCGCCATCGCCTAATTGCATGCTGTGGATACATCATCTCAATCCCAATTCCCTTGACTCTCGTCCATAGTACTACGTCGTCTACTGCATGTTCGTGTCACGCATGGTATCATCATGTATCCCGCTATACCATGCATCAATGATTATCGTTTTTGATTTAAACTCTTGAGCATAGTGTATAAGGTAGACAAGCTAATGATCCAAGAGCGTGCATGTACATGGTACTAGTATATCCAATTACTGATACTGTGAACCATGCAGGGTAGTTGTCTCTACTTGCGGTTCATTTACATTCGACCTATCATACGTCACTTGCGCAAGCACACCATAACCAAATGATGCCATCTTTGTCGTCTCAGCTAAAAATACTACGCTGCCTGACATGTGATCAATGCATACTGTCGTCATCCACCCTGCTGCATCATACATGTATGATTGTTCGTTCTAACTTTAACTCTCCTGCGCATCATAGTATAAAAGGGCTAGCAACCTGAGAACATACATCCCGACAAGCATTGGGCATGTGGTGCACTGCATTACTGATACTGGGAGTCACATGTGGTAGTCATCTATACTTGTGTTTCATTCGCATCTAGGTTACTATGTGTCACTCACACAAAGCCACTCTGCTCAAGCATTAGCATAGAGCTAGAATAAACCCACTAATTCACATAACTAGATGATAAATTTAGGTATACCGAGTCGATTCTAACCTATGTCTCACGACTGTCCATTAATATAATATTTATATGTATTCACCGTAGTGTCAGTTTGCTACTGCTTATGTTGTTTCGCGTGTCGTAAGGTGGGATGTCTGCTGGATGTTGGCACTAGGCAGTGCAATACAGCACCTCCTAGGCAAATCAGTTGTTTCGCCCTTGAGGGCCAGCTGGGACCACAATTGATCATTAGGCAATGTACTACATTGTCAGCAAGGTGCATTCAGGCCCGGACAGAATGTCTACATTTGCTAATTTGCTTAATAAACCCACGACGGAAAACATCAAACACATCTCCCAACAAGGTCAGCCGGACATAAAGTTAATTTAACGTTCACAGAACGTTAGCTTGACTTAGGCGTGTAGAAGACTTACTATCTCCGGCGAGCCTGTAGGTAGATTGTGTTTTGGGCATCTAGTTCAACAGCGGGTATCCACTCTTGCGACTCTTTCACCCGCAAATGTCCCAATGGTGCAGATTCAGTGTCTTCGGACCGTAGAGGGAATCGCATTCGTGCGTGCGGTCCGGTGTACGACCGATATTGATCACAACATTATTTTCCAGCCGATCATGATGGGACCTCACGCAAAAGAGGAGTGTAGTAGGTCAAAGGTAATACATAAGCCAAGTGCGAAGATAATCATCTGGATGACGAACAGTACGGGTAGGCATTTGCATTATTCACAGTAAGTGCTCCTTGTTTTCCGCCCGAGCAATAACCAAGTTCACTCTCATCTTAAACTTGCTCTTCTACTTTCCAACGAGTGGTTCGACTCCAGAAACCAAGTGTCATAATTCCCTAACACAACAGAGCCTCACGATAAGACTGACTAAGAGAGGCGCATGCGACAGTCTGATAGCTTGCAAGAGACGCACCGTGACAGTGAACGAGGATATTCTCTCATTCCACGGAACCCTGACCGAGCCAGATAAGTTGTGTCGCTTTGTCGCCAAGTTGTTGAATACATGAGCTATGGTTCACCGCACAGTTAGTGTATTTCTTCGTACCAAGTCATTGTCCCATTAACTTCGCTCCCCAGGAGCGATAAATGAAGCATAACCGTTACTCCAAGGCTGTATAAAATTAGTATACGACTTCGTAGCGGTGATAAAATCTGACACCAGTTCCGACTGATCGACGGTGTGCGCTGTCGGCTTGACTTGGATGTGGATGGAGGTGAAACCTGTGATGTTGAAGTGCGCGAATCATCAGCCTGAGGGACAGAACCATCTTGAGTAAGAGCAGGCATAGATGGATCGAAGGGTCGATATGAAGAGAAGTCGAGATTGATGCTTGAGAGTTGCCGGCATTGTAATGCCTCGTCGTCTGACAACTCTACAGCAGTCTTTCAACTTTTTGCTGTACCAGTGGTTCGCCCGGGTGACAACTACACCTGGCCCAGGATAATGGTCAACGGTCACTATCTCCCAGCTTACAACAAGACGAACCTCATGAACTATAACCATTGCATTGCGGTGTTTCTTTCATTTGCATGCAAGATGCATGTGGGCGTCGCGTCGCAATTTGGTGACATCGTCAGGCTCACCTTCAAGGCGACCTTGCTCGCTAGTGACTTTGCGCTACAGGCTTTTACCGCCAAATACTCTACCAAGCTGTTCATCGCGATCAGCACGGGGAAGCAGGGCAAAATCTCGGGGGTACTCAACATGTGCTTTACGCCCATGACCAACTTGCCACTCCTAAGCAGTGCCGCCCTCGTTCGCCGAGGTTTAGCAGGCACTATACCTGTGCGGTCTCCTCCCCACACGCAAGTTCTACCTCTCCAGTACCCTCATCGCCCACTCCATGTCCCCGATGCTGCACGACACCGCGTTTGAGGCCCTCGGGCTGTCCTATGCCTACAGCCTGTTCGAGACCCCCTTGGTGAACGAGGACCTGAAGCAGGTGATCTGCGCACCGGACTTTGACAGCGCAAGCGTGACGATCCCGTTCAAGCTGTATGTGAAGCTGAACGTGATGCCGCTCTTGGACAGGCTCTTCAAGACGATCTAGGGCGTGAACACGGTCGTGCAGAGGGATAGCTGTACGGGGAGAACATAGACTACCTCGGGATCGTCGCCGCTGTGCAGACGAGCAACCCAGGGTCGGCTTTTGGCGCGGGCCAAGGCGCAGTGGAAGCGGCATTGGTGATCGGCGCGGCAGTGAAGGTGCTCCAGACGCTCGGCGTGTGCAACGTGTACGTGTTCAGCGGGACCAAGGACAAGGCGGGATCGCCACCGCATTTCACGGTGGGGTGCGCGTTACGGTGATCGAGGCGCGTGGCGCGTGGCCCAGCGCTGCGCCACGTGTGATCGTTGGGATCGTTCCTGCAGACGCAACAACGGGGGTGAGGGCTGCACTGGACGCGCTCTGACGCTCTTCGCAGCGCTGACGGGTGTAGTGGTCGACATGGCGTATGAGCTGGTGGAGACGCCGTTGCCGAGGTTGGCAAAGGAGACGGCGCTGTGATGGGCGCGCATCCGGGGCATCGACGACGATTCGACGTGTTACTCGAGCAGGGGTACGTCCAGTTGGAGACGTGGACGGGAGAGGTGTCAAGGGAGAAAGTGAGGGCGCGGGTGTGGACGCGGTACGATGCGGCGTGAGCATACCAGCGTTGCATCGCGTTGGAAAGGGGGACTGCGACAACGAGCGGCGCTACTGGCTTTGCTTACTTGTACGCTACGACTCCGAGTCTACGATCAACGACCCCTCTCCGGCAACCTCCGACGACCTCGTGACCTGCCTCACCGCCACTTCAAGTCGAGTATGCAGTGAGTCTTCTACGTACACCAATCATCGTCCTCCAGAAGTCCGACATCTCGCGAAACGCCACACCCCTCAAAGAACTCCCCAACATCTCCGTCCCGGGGAGTGATCAATCTTCCACGCGTACGCGGGTCCCACTCGAGCTCCTCGACCTCGAGCCGCTGCTTCCAGTCGAACTTGTCCTTGAGCATGACCACCGTGCGGACGGCGCGCTCGACCTGGCGGTCGATCGGCAGCCCGTACGTCGTCGTCCTCATCGTCGTCACACCTCCTTGACCGTGACGCTCCTCTCGCCACCATATTCCTCGCGTGCCTCGTTCCTCTTGGCTGCCAAGCTGGGCAGGCCACCCAAGCCCAAGGATCAGCCCAAAGCAAAGGGTGCGTGTTCGTCTCGTGTGCTCGCCAGCAACTTATCTCCCCCTAGCCCGCACGTCGAGGGACCTCAAGCCCCCCAAGCGTGCACCCAGCCCATCCATCCTCTTTTACACGTCCTTTCTCAAGTCCCAACCAAAGGCGGAACACGATCCAGGATTATCAACAGTTTTCCAAGCGTGCGGGCGAGATCTGGAGGGGTTATTCCATGGCAGAGAAAAAGGTGTGTCCGATGGGCTGTCAAATTCTCGTACTCACCCCCCTTCGCCGTACTATGACGAAAACGAAGCCAGAAATGCACAGGCCACGCAGGAGAGGGACCAATTTTTCCGCAGCACGTCGCCGTCTGACTTGAAGAGATTCAACAAGGCTCGCAAGGAGCGGGGCAAGACCAAGATTTACTCGGTCATCAAACACTCTAAGCCTGCCTCCCCTTTCCTGTTGTACGTCATCGTTCACGGACGTCCAGAGAACCTCTTTCCTCACGATGTCTTTAGATTCTCGAAGCAGTTCCCCAATAGTCCAGAGGGACAGGCCGTCATCAACGACACGGAGAAAAATCACAACGTTCGCATCGCGCTCGCAGCCGGGGAGCGCTGGAGGTCCATGTCCGACAAGGAAAAGGCGGTAAGCAGCCGTTTCGCGTCCTGCTGCGCGTTTTTCTCATCAGATGCAGCCCTTCTCCGGGGTGTTCAAAAAGGAAATGGAAACGTTCAAAGCAGGACAGACTGGGTCATGACCCTAGATCCGTAGTTGCACTTGTTGGCTGTATGCGGTCTCGTTCACTTCGTCACCGTTCCTCTGGTAAACTGTCGTACTTCTGACTTGGTGTATCGTTACAGAGGTCGCACTGCAATGTCGTCTCGTGCTTTCGAACGCGAGACCGAAACGCAATGTATACTATCATCATGTTTATGTCTGGTGTGCATACACGATTTGTGCATGAGAAGAACGCGCCAGCATGGTTCAGCACCAAGGTATCATTCTTCATAGCTGGGCAGGAGGGTCGAAGAGCAACTGACACGCACACTGCGCTCCGGACTTCGTCCAATTGACTACCACAAGCCAATCCTGCTCTGACCAAGCGATAGACGGTCTGTTGCTTCAACCGATCGGATCGCGTGTAGTCGCTCATCGCTCTGTATTTTGCATCCGATTGTTGGGAATTGACGCTCCTGTTTTGTTTGCGACAATCGGGACTAACTACAATAGACGCAGAAAACCGTCACACGATGAAGTCGGACGGAAATTTCCGCTGCAAAGTGATCCGAAGGGGACTCGGGCGCATGTATCATTGTTCTGGCTGACCTCCCTAGGGTTTCCTCCAACTCCCACATCATATCAGACTCGACAAGCTATAATCACTTCAAAAGGTAGTCGTGTATTTCCGTTGGCGTGCAGAATAGAGAAATGATCGTGTTCGCAGGCTTGACAAGTGTATTCACGCAAATATTCCCAAGTCTACGAGAGTCTGGTTAGTTGGCATGGACTCGACAGGTATTCATTTTGTTCTGTCTGTAAGAGACGAGAATTAATATGTCCATCAGTCAAGCACTTGCATTTGCGGGCGCAATCTCTTGTTGCCCGGTTTGACCAAGGGGAAAGGGCCACTAGGATGTACATAGACAAGGCAATTGCGCTCAATTGCGAAGCATTGAAACTGTGCCCACCTGGTCATCATATGAGGTCTTCATCTTTGACCCCTCTATCAACCAATCTCTCCACTCGGTACACATGGTTTGGTGTAATTACGAGTCCTCTCGAAGAGAGGCGAGTTCTTACGTGAGAAAGACAGCATGCCTGAAAAGTTTTAGATTGTGAGCCGTGGGAAATTTACACTAGAATAGGAGGTTGCATGTGTTCAATTCTCGGTAGTTTTTTTTTTCTCTGCAAAGCCAGAAGATTATACCATACCGCTCTGCAATGAAGCACACATTTCTCATTCGAAAAGTAGACACAGGTATAAAATTATGATACTAAAATGTACACCAAACACTGTACTATATGGCTAAGAGTGGTGCGTACGCCGTTGTCACCTCGTCACTGTTGCATGACCATGGTCATGGTTGGGGTGGTACTACATCGCCGCTGCAATGGTTGTGCTGGTAGTGCACCGTGTCTACCCTCGTTGCTGTGGTAACTAGGCAATTGCATGGGTATACCCTGTGCTCAGAGTACCCGGCGAAATACCCGTACCCATACCAGGTCTATCTGTGGGTAGATGTGGTGGCCAGGTCAGTGCAGACACGTCATTCTCGCTAACGACGTGGCGGTGACGGTGAGCATGCTGTCATCACTGGCAATGCAATGGCGAGGTGATGCGTCACCATTGCAGATGACGTGGTGATAGGGTCAACGTGGGGGCACTGTCATTGCTGACGACACGGTGGTAGTGGTGGCTGACTGGCCACCATCGCTGCCGCATCGTTATCAACGATGTGATGGTGGGGTTGGTGCAGGCGGCGCGAAGGCAGATTCAGTGTGGATGCATCGTCATCACTGTGCCAGTGGCTCTCGCTGGGCGACGCAGTAGTGGGGTTGATGCGGGTGCGTTGTCGTCACTGATGAGATGGTAGGGTTGATGCTGGCACGTCGTTGTCGAGATGGTGGGGTTGATGGGGGCATGACGTCATCGTCGAGATGGTGAGGCAGGGGCGAGCATGCAGTCGTCACCGACAACGCAGTGGTGAGGTTGGCGCAAATGCGTTGTCGTTGCTGACGATGCAGTGATGGGGTCGGTGTGGGCGCGCCATTGTCGCTGACAATGCGGCAGTGATGGTGACCTGCTTGCTACTATTACTCACCACATCGTTTTCTCATCCTCCCGCTGCCCGACTGCCACGGTGATGGGGCCAGTGTGGGAGTACCATCGTTGCTGACAACGCGATGGCAGGGTTGGTGCAGGTGTGGGTTATTGTGAGCGCATTGTCATCGCTGATGGTGGCGCAATGGTGGAGTTGGCGGATAACAAGGTGGTTGTGGTTGTCAGGTGGCTGCGCTTACGTGGGGTGGTATGGGGGAGAGTGATCGGGCTTGGTACGTGTCAGAGGGGAGGTTGCACATGAAAGGGACAGGGACAATGAGCATGGGAAGCACGGTAGTGAGAGAAGTTGCCAGGTTCTGCTTACTCATCAGATCTCACGCCCGGGCCAGTTCCATTTGTGCGCAAACCCTGCACTCCCCCCCTGCACCATAAACACCCGAGGTGCATATGCAACAATGCACTCTTGACACCACCCACCGCCTGGCAGCTTGAACAGGGTTAGACACGGCAAGCACAACCGCTCGCTCTCGACGCCAACCACTTGCCTTCAACACGCCCCACTGCCTGGCCATTCAAACAGCATCAATGCAGGCACAACCGTCCCCCATCAATGCCATCCACTCGCCCTCGTCAACGCACCTGCTACCTACCCTTTCGAACGGTGTCGATGCCATCTACTCAATTTCAACACCACCCACCACTGGGCTGTTTGAACAGCGTCGACATGAGCGTAACTATTTGCTGTCGACGCAACCCGCTCACCCTTGATGCTTGCTCCTGCCTGGCCATTTGAACAGTGTCGACACTGGCGCAACCGCTCGCCCTCAACACATCCCCCTGCCTGGCCATTTGAATGGCATTGACACCGGCGTAATCACTCGTTGTCAACGCCTTCCACTTGCCCTTGACACCTCCCACCCCCCTGGCCGTTCAAACTGTGTCAACACGAGTGCAAGCGCTCGCTGTTGATGCTATTCGCTTGCCCTCAATGCTTCCCGCCCCCCTGGCCATTCGAACGGTGTCAACACGGGTGCAATCACTCACTGTTGACACCTTCCACTCACCATTGATGCCTTGACACCTGGCTGTTTGAACAGCATTGACACAAGCGCAACTGCTCACTGTCGATGCCATCCGCTCCCTCTCAATGCCACCTGCCACCTGGTTGCTTGACACCGTCCATTCACCATCCGGCCCTTCAAGTGGCGTCAACACGGAGTCTGGGTGTGGGTGCAGGTGTCTAACATAGGCACCTGCACCCAGGACCTGTGCAGGTGCCTCCCATCCATGCTATTCCCCAGTTCTTACTGATATCTGTTAAGAGTTCCTTCCAACTCTGTTGACCACCACATGGTCATTCATCACTAATTAATTTCACTCCATGCAGAGTGTATATCATACCTCACAGCCTTATATTGAGGCTGCGTATATCATACCTTATGGCCTTATATTGAGGCTGCGCATATCATACCTCACGGCCCTATATTGAGGCTGCGCATATTATACCTCATGGCCTTATATTGAGGCTGTGTATTTTAATATTACTGGTTCAGCAAATTGCTTGAACTATATTCAATATTGTCTACCTATTCCAATGTCAATATCATTTTTGCCAATGCAAGTGTGCAGAAGGTTAATTAGTCTGTTGATTAAGTTATTGATTTGGTGTGTAGTACTTTCTTACATTGAAATGTTTCTCTTTTCCTGCTAGAAAGGCAGCTTAAATCATTTACACTAATTGGTGTACCTTTGAGTGTACATAATAAAAATGATGGTTCAGACAAGCCTATTGAGATCACCTTACTATCACTAATAAGGCAGTGGGTTCCTATCAGTATCCTTTGCATCATGCATGAGTTTTGTTGGTGTTTTGTATTAATTTGTCAAACTGCATTGCCTGTACACACATATTTCTTGTTCAATGGTTGTGAATCTCCATCTACCACCTAGTATGGTATGCATATGGATAGGGAAAATGGCTGGGGAAATGTCATGGCTACTACTCTAGTACTTTACTGTTCAACTTGTAAGTAGCCTGCAGTGGTGTGGAGCATCTCTTAGGCTGTACAGCTATTTAAGGATTATGTTTCATTAATGCCAGTGAATTTCAAAGTTGTAGATCTTTACCCTTTAGTTTACATTTTAAGGACACTAATGGCTGATAAAAATTAGATAATGTACTCACACAATGGTTTACTAGTATTAACCACAATCATTTTCAAGTTGACAAGGACTCGTGTTTGCCACTTGTTGGCCCACTTCTGCTAGTTGCGGATATAGAGGAGGCCATTGCCTTTGACCGGGAGGATCTTGAACTGCGCCCACAAGGCCATCCTGATCACCCCATATCTTTGAATAGCCTCGCGGTCAACCTCTCCTCTTGCTACGAGAGGTCAGGTACAATTTCCAATCTTGAAGAAGCCATTGGCCTTGCATGAGAAGCTCTCAAACTGTGCCCACAAGAGCATCCCTGTCACTCGTCATCTTTGAATGTCCTTGCAGCTCGCCTCTCTACTCACTACAATAGGTTTGGTGTACTCGCAGATCTCAAGGAAGCCATTGTCTTTGCCCAGGAAGCTCTTGAACTGTGTCCACGAGGCCACCCTTGTCGTGCATCATCTTTGAATAACCTTGCAGCCTGAGCTCGTCTTTCCGCTCGCTATAATAGATTCAGTGATCCCACAGATCTCAACGATGCTATTATCCTTGCTTGAGAGGCACTTGAATTATGTCCACAAGGCCCCCAATGCTCAATATCTTTGACCACTCTTATCTCTTGTATTTCTACTCGCTACAGTGCGTTTGGTTCACCTGCAGATCTTGATGAGGCCATTGTCCTTGCTTGGGAAGCTCTCAAGCTGTGTCCACAAGGCCATCCTGATCGCCCCAAGTTGCTAAACAACCTTGTGGTCAACCTCTCTTCTCGTTACAACAAGGCAGGCTCAATTTCTGATCTCAACAATGCCATTGTCCTCAATCAAGAAGCTCTCATGCTATGCCCCCGCGGACATCCTTATTGCTCAATACCTTTGAACAGCCTTGCAGCCCATCTCTCTACTTGTTATAACAGGCTTGGTTCACTTGCTGATCTCAATGAGGCTATTTCGCTTACCCGAGAAGCTGCTGAACTGCACCAAAAAGGCCACCCCCATCGTGCATCATCCTTGGGTAACCTCGCAGCTTGCCTTTCCACACGCTACAACAGGTTTGGTGCAGTTGGCAATGTTGAGGAAGCCATTCTCCTCTCTTGGGAAGCCCTCAAATTGTGTCCACCAGGTCATCCTCGTTGGCCCCCTTGCTTGAACAGTCTTGCATTTCATCTCTTGGCTCATTATGACAGGTTTAGCAGAATTTCGGATTTCAATGAGGCCATTGATCTTGCCAGAGAAGCTCTTGAGTTGTGTCCACCAGGGAATCCTGATCGTCAAATGTCTTTGAACAACCTCACGGTTTGCCTCTCCACTCATTATGACCAGCTTGGTGCAATGCAGGATCTTGATGATGCCATTGTCCTCGCGCAAGAAGCACTTGGGCTTTGCCCGCCAGGCCATCCTGATTGCTCAATGTCCTTGGAAAGCCTCTCTCTGTTCGTTATGGTCAGCTAGGCTCCGGTGCGCTGAAGGATCTCAACAAGGCTATCATCCTTGTCCAAGAAGCACTTGAACTTCGCCCACCCAGCCACCCTCTCCGCTCTACTTCTTTAGATAACCTCGGATCCTATCTGTTTACCCGCTACAAGCAACTCTGTGGCATACAAGACCTTGAGGATGCCATTGCCTTCACAGAACAAGCACTTGATCTTCGTCCACATCACCACCCTGGCTGCTCGACAAGTTTGGACAACCTTGGGGTTTATTTGTCTACTCGCTACGAGCAGTCTCGTGAATTGTGTGATCTTGACATGTTGATTGTCCTTGCTCGAAAGTCACTCGAGCTTTGCCCTTGCGGCCACCTTCTTCGTTCGTCATCCTTGAACAACCTCGCCAAGATGCTCTTTATTCGCTGCAAGCAGTGCGAGTCCTGTGGGGGCCTCGACACTTTCCCCCAAGACCGCCATCTACCAACCTCAGTAAGCGACCTTGGTTATTATTCCTGTATTTTAGTCTTATGGTTATAGCAGCCAAGCGACCAGGACGAAGTATTCTCTCTCTACATTCAGCTGGTGGACATTTCCCATATGGTGTCTACACATGATCTAACAGCCTCTCGGGCATGGATCCAGGCGGCTGAAGATTTCAGACATCCCTTGACACTTTTGGCATATGAAACATTTCTTCGACTACTTGAGCAACATCTGTCCCTTTTATCGTCTCTTTCACAGGATTCAAAACACCTCGTGATGCGCAAACATCATGTCTTGTTGATCGCAGCAGATGTATTCTCAGCCTGTCTTCATAACGGTTCCCCTAAACGTGCAGTTGAACTGCTAGAGCAAGGCCAAGGTGTTTTTTGGAACCAACTTACCCCCCTCTATTCACCACTCGATGA
>JBBPTU010000728.1:957-18745 GCA_038094295.1 Tylopilus aff. beelii | reverse complement strand
GGTGATCCCGTACCCAAGGTCCAGGGAACATTGGTCTCCCGGCTGATCGCCAATTGACCAAGACGAGACTAAACGAGCACCAGGAAGCTTTCCTACTGGCCAACGATATGCAACGGTCGTGGTGACCGTTCTGTCAGACACAGATCCAAAGGCAGCGCTACTGGTCGATTTTTAGTTGGGCATTGTACGCGACACTCGTATGGGTCTCCACTAGTATCAGCCGTCCCTGCTATCATTACAATATACGGGATTATCCACGCTCTAGTCTCGCCGACTCGGAGATCGTTGTCAGGTTCGTCGCCACGTTCGCCCCCCCATTCACTCGATTATAATACCAGGACCGAGGATTCACGCTACTGGGAGTTTACATTCCACCGCATCGGGCCTCGAGTTCCACTGGCAAATTGCCCGTCCTCACTTCCAAACGATTGCTATTGAATTATTCTCCTGTATGCTCCATTCTACGGGCTGGTGGGTAGCATGATATGTACTCCGCACCTCACTGAACCCAGAAGCGACACATAAATCGTCGCAGCCAAATCTGCATGATATCGATATGGTCTAGCCTGTTTTCTTTAATATAGCTTCCACGCACAGCCCACTGGCCATGGATGACTTGCGACCAGTGCAACGCAAGTCTGGACGTCAAATATTAATCGCCGCTGACGCAGGCATTGATACCGAAGACTCGCGGGAGTACCAATGGACGATGTGTCTCGCTGCACCTGCCAGGCCGATTGATCGAGGAGGCTTGTATTGACGGAAATGAAACCTTGGTAGGGCTCAACCAAGCTCGGGGACCAATCCACTGGGTTCAAAGGAGGTAGAAACTCATCACTTTCTTTCTGCACCAAATCTACTTGGTGGTGTCAACTTGAATTCATCAAAGTTGGAGCCAGTTCCAATCCTTATACCAAAGCTGGGCACCGAGGGAGCTGGAGTATGTATATATGCGTTGAAGTGACGTGAGCGATGTTCGCGCGCATCGTGCAACGTTCCTTTGTCGCTGTGACCTCCGTGTCCATGTGATCATGGGGACTACGTCCGCCGAGAACACAAGCCGCATCTGTCGCTGTGACGTTTCATACTAACGTGATGAAATCGAGTGATCTGAGACGGCGCAGTTGCAACGTACAGAAGCGGACGGATGCCCTGGAATTGCAACAGAACTGCCTGGCTAGTCAGGGTACGATTAAAGGGTGGAGTTAGGTGGTGCGCTGTCGAGCAAAGGCTGTATCGGGTATGGTCGAAGGCGAGCCGGAGCAGTACACGTGTGGACGATATGAGCAGTGGCGTGGCGCGGGCGGAATTTCCCGAGTCCGGGGTATCGCCAGCTCCGGAGACAAAACAAACAATCTGAGATCCAGAGATCCACGATCGGCTACACGTCCTGCTCCTCCTCCATTCCGTGATCGAGTGCGTTCGCTCGCTCGCCAGGGTCTCGTCAACGCGTTCGAGTCCTGCCCATACGGAAAATGTCTGATGCGGAGCAACGATGCAGCCTGCAGAGCCCGAGAGACACACAAAAGTCCATAGTGAGGTCATTATCCTTTTTTGGTGACGGCACCGTCCATATGGGTGCAGTACAACTCTCTCAACGCCGTGGGCGTGACAACTCTAGACGCGAATTAGATTCTCTGGCGCCATGACATACACTAGGCTCTCGCGCTCCCGTTTTAGCTCATCGCGCTCTCTGTACCTTCCGGCGAACAGGGTAGACCTTTGCCGTCCCCTACGTCCCTGCCTATATATGATCCTCCGCCAACGCGTTTCATGACATCGAGTACCTTGCGATGCATCTCACTGCGGCCAACTTGCCAAGTCATATCACGTGTGCTTCAGTGATTGACAGTCATCACTCTACACCGTCTCCCCCCGCGGACTCTCCAGCTGGCCGAACACGCACTTCGCATGATTCATCTGAATCGTTCACATACAGCGTGGAAGACATATTGCAAATCATTCTCAAAAGTAGGAAGAACTGGAAAACCTTGAAGGGTCAATCAGAAGCCGTGTGGCCTCCTTACCTCGAAGCGATCATGCTCAAGGGTATGTTCATCATCCTGTAAATGTCACGATTCTCACGTCTTTCATTATACAGCCCTTCAGGAATATGAACCGGATGACTCGCGGGAAACGCGAATACTAGGGCGCTACCCAATGCGCAATCGATTCATATCCGACTATATCCATAGTACCACTGGCAAATACAGGTCCGCCAAGCAAGTTGGTAGCCGCCTCCAACAGCTCAGAGATACACCCGAGGGCCGCAAGTGTAAGTGTCATATCGGCGCGGTCCGTGTGCGGACGACATTCATGAATCTTGTTTATATTTGTCATTTGACAGTGATCGATGTGTTGACGCGTTGCTATCGTACACGAATGGATATCCGCACCTGCAATGCACGCCAGCCAAACATTTTCGATTCACCTTCCAGCCTCTCAGTCCCCACTATATCTTGCGACGGCTCTTCCACATCCTCCTCAAGTTCCCCACTCACTCCTTCCAGCCCAGTCATGCGTCCCGTCCACTCACCAAGGCCTCGCCAACCTGTCGAGCCACGCATGCCCGTTTATATCGACATTGCACCCTTACCGTCGCGCTCCTCGCCACCGGGCTATGCATCCTCCTCCACCTCCTCTACCTCCGGCTACAGTCCCTCTGACTCGTCGCGTCATATCCGTAACATTGATCCTACTGTGACCTTTGTCTCCCCCTCCGCCGTCAGCGGCAAGTCCTCCTACATCGTCCTCCTGGACGGTGCACCCGTCCATATGGAAGACACGAGGCTCGAGTATGTCGGGCCCTACATCACTTCATCGACTGGCCGACCCTCCGGCAGCCAACCGGTATTATATAACACTCCACTAGTACCTAGATACTGGGATGTTCTGTGCGGCGCCGCAGGTAGGATATGTCCATCACACTAATCCAGGGTCTCAACATCGATTATAGATCCCACCTTGTACACCATCATCCAGGACGTGTACCACATCGACCATTCTATCACAAGCCAGGGCCGCGCGCAGCGACCTCGCCCTGTGCGCATATTTTCGGCTATCTATCATTTCCAATACCGTTCTATGGAGAGTCCTACTCCATCCTACGGACAGCCACCCACAGGCGTGTTGAGACAGCCGGGCAGTAGCTCTTCCCTGACGTCACCGTTTGGCCACCCGGCGATGCATGGCGCCTTCCCCAACTTCGCACCAGCAGCGTCTTTCCAAATGCAGTCACCGTACGCCTTCTCGGCGTCTGAAGGCTTACGGACGCCAACCTCGGCGGACAAAAACTTATTTGACGAGCCATTCATGTTGGACGTCAACTTTGATCAGTTCACATTTGACGACTTGATCGCCAGCATGGACAACCCGGTCTAACACGTTCGTTGCGATCCCTTCCCTCGTGGCCGCTTGGCGTGGTTGCTGATGCTACTCCCGACAGTTTATGTAAAGCGGGCTGCGTGTCTTTTCTTCTTTTTTCACTTATATTGCATCCTCCTGCATCTGGTTACATTATATGTTGTCGTGTTTCGGATCGACTTTTACGTGCACGCGTGGGGATAGGCGGTCATTTGGACGTAGAACGTTCACCCGATACCTGGATTCCCGCACTTCATGCTACTGACTGTGAACAATACTTGTATATATGATAATGACGATGACGAGAATAAGCTCGTCGTCCGGCTCATATCTGAACTGATATTGATCGATCTCATTGCTCATGTGGCAACTCTAATCCCGCAAGGAGAGCTAGCCGAAGGAGTAAAATGTGGATAGGTCCCAGCACTAATTTAGATAAACTTTGAGCTCCACAGGGCCTCTCCCTGTCTTGCCTCCTCCGTTCCGGCACCATGCACCTTGGTGTTTACTGTCGCATATCGGTCGAGTGGGTCGACGAGGTGCCGTGGGCCCGATCACGATCACGGCGTTTCCGTGAGAACTTCGAATGGGCATCAAGCGAGAACAGGGCTTACCACTTTTGAGGAGGGATATGATCTGAATCCTCGGAGCAAACTCTTTCGTCATCAACGCGACGTCGGTCAGCTGATTGATCCCGCGGGTGATGCCGCGGCCGACGAGTTCCTTGTGCCGCATGTTCTTGCGGTCGATGCCTGCATGGGCCTTACAAAGCGCGTCGACCCAGGTCCGCATGGTCATCGCCCCCGCCATCCCGTCCCACTTGCTCATCTCGAGCACCATGTTGGTGATCCCGGCGACGACGAGGGCGACTTCCGGTTCGGCATGGCCGATGGATTCGATCCCGGGCACGAGGTTTGGAAAGTGTTTGTGAATAAGGGAGAGGATGGGCTGATAAGAGATGCCGTCGCCGGCACGTCCGGGCGTGGCACTAGCGAGCCAGGGCTTGGTGAGGTCGAGGGCGGCATAGATGTCCGCGCGGAGGGTCGGGGACATGGATTTTGGTTCTGGATTGGTGGCGGTGGCTGCCGCGAGGGTGGACTGCCAGTTCATGAACATGGTGGGGCGTGTGGGAGGAGGGGAACAGTGTGGGTACCTGTGGGAGTGGGAGTGGGTGACTGGGGGCGAGGTGGGAAAGGCAGACTGCGGATCGTCGTCGTTATCACCGGAACTAGGGAGAGATCGAAGGTGCTTTGGAAGTGCCTGTTTCGTCTAGTATGCCTGCGCGGACGAGAAATGTGATGGACCTGGACTAGAAACGATTGAAACGCGAGGCAGTGAAATAAAAAGAGTACTGCGGTTCATCATCAGTGTCGACGGGGCAGGTCAGGGAGTGCATTGAAAGCGCCTGCGCCTCCGAGAGCCTGGGGGAGTTATGTAAGAGATGCTGTATGATGAACGTACGGTTTCAGTAGCCTGTGGGTTCCTGTGAACGGACACGAGAGGGGAAAGGAAATACCGAGTACAGCACTTCATTCACCGGTGGGAAGTGCACGAGGAACAGGCACTGATGGCCAGCGCGCATTATCCGCCTGTACCGGCTCAGTGGAGGTAGGACGTACCTGTAAGACGTATTTTTGGTGGCGGATTTACTAACTGATAAGATAGGCCGCGGGATGTAAATTCGGAAGCAAACGCGTCCAAATAACGCGTCGCGTTGATGAACGTCCGCAGAAGAAACCCAGAGAAAACATGACGCAAGAGGATGTCTTCATGCAGACGTTGCTGGACGGCTTGGATCCGCCCACCACGCCAGTCCGCACGAAACAGTCTCCTAGGAAACACAAATCCGACCGCAATGCTTCCAAGGAAAACCGCGTGGACAGCGACTTTGCGGCCCTCTTGGACGGTGCAGAGAACTGGGACTGGGGAGACATGGAGGAGGATTTCATGACGCCGAAAAAGAAAGTTGCCAGTCCGAACAAGGTGAGCCACCTCGTTTTCTACTCAGACCCAAGCTCACCGCGAGCAGCGATCACCGAGCAAACGTCAACGTTCCCCCGTTAAACAGCCGGTGACACCTCGCCGTGCTTGCTCTATGCCTTCTGGCGCCGCGTCGAAGCATGATGCCAACCTGAGCTTGTCAGAGCTACTTGAGGGCGCAGAGACCTGGGATTGGCAGGACATGGAAAGCGATTTCCTCTCCCCTGGCCGGAGGCGTAACAAACTCAAGGTCTGGTGTACGATATCGCGTTTGTGCCTGTTTCTGATCTAGGTATCAGTCTGGCGTCGTTCCTGAGCAAGCATATACCAAGCCCCCTTGCGCACGCTGCATCGTCGAAACGGTGGACGATGGCACACAACCAGGCTCCAAGGTCAGGTACTTGGCTTCTGTTATCTACCGTCCGTTGACGCTGTCCGCAGGTCTTGTTGGTGAAGGCACTCGCGCATGGATACCGACGTTCAGTGGTACTCCGAGATGATTGGGCGGAGTCGGACGTTCGCAAAGGTAGGAATATCCTGGATGCTATCATATAACTGACGCCACATCGGCTTCTTGCAGGCGATATTATTAATGTCATCGGTCAGTTCGACTCGGAGGGCGCCATAACGATCTCATCTCGCGACAACTTCTTCATTCACCACCCTGATTTGCTACTAACTGCGACCGCCCTCTCGAATGCCCCTCAATGCAGGCGGAAACCGCTTCTCAGTTCCTTGCTACGTCAATCGTGCGATAGGACGCCCGCCATCGTCTGGGGCAATATGCTCCACGAGATCATGCAAAACTGTCTTGCTACCCAGAGATGGGACGAGTTTTACGTCGAGGACCTGATCGAAGATGCTGTGATGAAGGACCTCCCAGAAATAGTAAAGATTGGTGCGACTATTGAAGACGCGAAGCGAGAGGTCAAGCTTCGATCCAGAGGACTCAAGGTGTTCTCCGAGCGTTATATCGCAAACACACCGAAGGTATGTTCTCTTCTTCACCGTGTATCGTATTCACAGATAGATTTTCATTCCACAGCCTGAAGCTATTCTCACAGATACCCGAGCGACTGCGGATCAAAACACGCTTCTTGCCATCACCTCCTTGCATGACATCGAAGAGGATATATGGTCACCCACTTATGGTATCAAAGGCAAAGTGGACGCAAGCGTCCAAACTATCATCGCTGAGAGCACCATTGACAAATATGTCAAGCAGGAACCCCTCCTCAGCGCGCATACCATGCCGTTTGAAATCAAGACTGGACGGACTGTCGCAGGAATGGAGCATCGCGCACAAACGATGCTATACACCCTTCTCGCAGAGGAACGATACGGGGTCCAGGTTCCCAGCGGACTGCTCTACTATACCCAAAGCGAAGAGGTCGTTAGGGTGCCTCGAGGCAGAAACGAACTCAGGGGTCTGATATGTGCAAGGAACGAGATGGCGTCGTACATGATGCGACGTGCCAATCAGGGTAAGGCTTCGGAGCCTTTTTTGCCACCCACAATCGATGACGAACGTGCATGCAAGAAGTGCTATGCGCTCGATGCGTGCATGCTGTATCGCAAAGCAAGTAGTTGCGCCCTTCTATTCGACCCTGGCTGACATTAGTTACTACAGGCGGTGGAGAACGTGGTTGATGATGCATCGCCAATTGCAGGGATCTATGACGCCAAGACCTCCCACTTGACGCCGGCACAGGCAGATTTCTTCAAACAATGGGAAGCATTGGTATCTCTTGAAGAGCAAGACGCTATTCGATTCCGAAAAGAACTCTGGACAATGACAGCTCGGGAGCGCCAAGAAAAGGGACGCTGTTTCGACTCCATGGTCCTGGACAGGTCGTTTTTTCCCTCCAAGATGCTCGGGACAGGGAAGATGCAACAGCACACATACCGGTTTCTCCGCGGAAATGACGCCACCGCCCAAGATCAGTCCCTTTTGAACGGCCACATGAGCGCAGGCGATGCGATCACTATCTCTGTTGATCCGGAGCTACTTGCGCTCGCTCGAGGTCTCATTGTGGACCTTACGCCGCAACACGTCGTCGTGGCTATAGACCACGAGCTGAACGTGGAAAAGATTGCTGCGCGGTTGCAGGTGCTGCGGAGGGACCATCGGCATATCCGGCCCGTGTTCCGGATTGACAGGGACGAGATGTCGGGAATGGCGCGTATCCGCGAGAACCTCGCGCAGCTGTTCTATGTCGACGGAGATACGAAGCGACTGGAGCTCGTGGTCGATCTTCGGAAACCGACATTCGTGGACGAACAAGCTACGTTGGATGGGTTGCGGGACGTGCCCGAGTACGCGGCTGCGACCAGCGCACTGAACCCAGGCCAGATGGCGGCGATGACACGGGCATTGAGCGCCAACGATTATGCATTGATTCTGGGAATGCCTGGTACTGGAAAGACGACCGTGATCACGGCTCTCATACGGACGTTCGTGGGCATGGGAAAGACGGTGCTGCTGACATCGTACACGCACTCGGCGGTAGACACGATCTTGCTCAAGTTGAAAGACGACGACTACAGTATTCTGAGGCTGGGGAACGTGGACAAGGTGAGACCTCACATAATATCCGGATGAGGGTGATGCTTACATGCCACGTAGGTTCATCCGGATGTTCGGCAATTTACAGAGGCAGAGAGAAGGGGGGCGAAGACGGTCGAACAGCTCGAGAATCAACTGATGTCGCCACCCGTCGTGGCCACCACATGTCTGTCGATCGATCAGTGAGTCGGAACAATCGATAAAGGCGGTGCTGCCACTGAGCTCGCCACAGCCCTCTTTTCTCTCGCCGGACATTTGATTATTGCATCGTAGACGAGGCGTCGCAAATAACATTGCCGACATGTCTCGGTCCGCTCCGGTTCGCAGACAAGTTCGTACTCGTCGGAGACCACTTTCAGCTTCCACCCCTGGTAACTCTATCCCTTACATATTAGCCATGAGTAAGATTTGACATATTATCTTAGGTACGCAATCCGGCTGCGAGAAAGGGCGGGTTAGAGGTGTCGCTGTTCCGAAGGCTTTCTGAGGCGCATCCACATGCGGTCGTTGACCTGACGCACCAATACCGTATGAACGAAGACATCATGGTGTTGTCTAACAAGCTCATCTACGGAGACCGTCTTCAGTGTGGCTCTGAATCCGTTGCGAAACAGAGTTTGGTACTTCCTGACAGGACTTTCATTGATACCCTTCGTGAGGCGGGTGATTGTCTATGTAAGGAGGGCAAGTGTTGGCTTGCGCAACTACTGGACGAAAAGTAAGTGCCACCCATCGCTCGCTCACTCCCGCTAACGTTGCACCAGTTGCAAGGCTGTCTTCGTGGACACGGATCAGGTACCTGCGTTCGATTCGCGGGTGGGAGACCTGGTTCAGAACGAAGTGGAGGGCAAGCTCGTCTACCAGCTCGTCGAAGCGTTGTTGCGGTGCGGCATCAAGGAGCGCCAGATCGGGATCATGTCGCTATACCGACAACAGATCAAGCTGCTCTCGTACCTCTTGCAGGACAAGAAACAGATCGAGGTTTTGACGGCGGACAAGAGTCAGGGGAGGGACAAGGATTGCGTGATCATTTCGATGGTGCGGTCCAATGATCATGGACAGGTAGGCGTGTCTTGTTCGTATCGATATGGGCACTTCCTCATGTCTAGCTAGATCGGGGATTTATTAAAGGACTGGCGACGGGTCAACGTGTCGTTTACGCGGGCAAGGTCAAAGTTGGTGATCATTGGTTCGCGCAGGACGCTTTCCACGACGCCATTGTTGGCCGAGTTTTTGGATTTGATGAAGGCCCGGCGGTGGTTGCTTACCCTCGAGGAAGGTGCGGAGGGGACGCATCCAACACTGGAACCCCCTAAGATGGCGATGGGTAAGAAGGGTGGCAAGCGAGAGGCTGAACGAGCGGATGATGGTGATGGTAATAGGCTCGGAATAGGGTTGATGGTGGCAACGCCGCCAAAGAAGGCGAAGGCGCCTCCAGTAAGTGGTGGCTTGTTGAGGGGACGGCCGATATTGCAAGACGTGGTGAATGGAGAGCTATGACACATTTTTACACTGTACAACCGGAGATTATCTTCCTGCATATCTGCACCCGAGTCCAACCAGACTTTGTAGAATTATCTTAGGATCACAATCACTCATACATATCATGGTTACTATAGCGTCCAACTGATAGCGACCTGCCCTACACCAGTCCCGAATGGATGTGCTTCACGATCGTCGACGGTATCAGGATTGACTCGTGGATGCGATTGGCTGTCCATCTTCGTTCGGCTGCTCTGAAAGCGGCGCCGACGTCCCACATTCACATTGCCACTACCGTAAACTTCAGGAAATAATCGAGCGAATCCGTGAAAAATACACACCGATCCCTTGCGGTTACATAACTCTGTCAGTTGCAGTTCAAGCCGCGCGATCGCCTGACGATTGTCCATGGCGAGCTTCACCTTTTCAAACGATTAGCACGACTCATTGGATAGAGAGAAAACCCTACTCCGAGCTTGTCGTAAATTGTATTAATTGAAGCCGTGCATGCGGTGATCGCCTGGATATCCGTATCGTGAAGGAAGAAGCGAGTGAGATGGCCTCTACTTGAGATTATTTTCACAACCCTCAGAAGGTCATTGATCTGTCTGAAGCGACAGTAAACACCAGCATTCACTTGGCAGCCACGGGGACATACCCTTGGAAAGTACTTAATGTTCTTTTCATATCTCTGGACAGTTTAGACGCTCTCGCGTACATGGTGATCTCTTGAAGTAACCAAGCGGAGCTCTCTATCACTTGCGTCATCGCATGATGCGTGCCGTCCATGTCCTGCAAAACTCTAAGAACGTCACTTAGACCGCCGGCAACAAGGTACTGACCCGTATTAGCTGAGCCATGCGCAAGACCGTCCCAATCACCCCTTTGAGTATGGGGACGTGGCCAATATCCGCCATCTGGTAGGTAACTTCGAGGACTTCGATTGTGGCAGAGATCACATCCGAACGGCTGTAAGCACTACAATTCAACGAGGTACTCTCCGTTGGACTGGGCGAAGAAGTGAAGTCACGAGAGGAATTTCTTGACGACGAAAGTAGAGCCGTGCCCCTTCTGGAAGTGCCAGAACTCATTGAAGAGGACCTGCTTAGAGGCTTACGCGCCACACCGCCATCAGGGGGAGCCACTAGGGTAGCCATTCGGCGGACCCTTCTTCGGAACCTTTCCCAGCCTTTTTTGAAGCCTCCTGCAGGTTGCCCATGGTACAAGGTCTTTACCACCATCGTTTCATGAAACTCCATGTTGCGATCCACCATTTCCTCCTGAATTTGCAGGGGTACGCGTTTATTCCCCAAGTCCAACTGATCGATAATTCCCCATGCGGATTCACGGGTACCTTGAAAACGACAAGTGCGAGATCCAAAGCGTATCATATCATGCCAGAACTTGGTCAGGAGCTGCCCTTCTCTCTCGGAACCGATTGCCTCGTCTTGCACTTGGTCCCACATCGTTGTAACGAGGACAGTATTCTTCACATAACTGTTTCCGCACAAGTCCCTGAACATGGCTAGATTCCTGAGTGGAGTTCCCACTGTCCTGACATCTGAGATGCGGAAGAAGTAAAGAATACCAGAAAGCTTGATCTTATTCCGGTACCTGTGTACATTGAGTCAGGCAAAGT
This sequence comes from Tylopilus aff. beelii, assembly GCA_038094295.1. Classification (NCBI taxonomy): domain Eukaryota; kingdom Fungi; phylum Basidiomycota; class Agaricomycetes; order Boletales; family Boletaceae; genus Tylopilus; species Tylopilus aff. beelii. The sequence continues at coordinate 7,715 of JBBPTU010000728.1, read as the reverse complement.
GTGATCATTCTCTCGGATCGACCACTTACGTCCTCTCCAGCCATTTTGCTATAATCTTTAGAACTTGGGCGTCGGACAGAGATGTATGGTCAAACCCAGGAGTATCCACCAAGATAATATTCCGAAGACCGTCAGGACGGTGACACCGAACGGGTTGTACTGATCGCGTCTGAGATCTTAGCTTGTCGCCTACTACGACCTCCAACCTCCCAGCTACTATGTTGACGAACTATGAATGTCTCGGTGATGCGGCCCAGTGTTCGGAGCAGTCAACTCACCGAACTCTTGCCCGACCCTGTGGGCCCCATGACCCTAACGAAGACGGTAAGCGGAATAAAGCGCAAGTTTTGGAAAACATACGCGATGACTATGTCATGTTCGCCTATGATAGTTTGATTGTTGTCTAGTGTAGTACTACCAACACTGGAAAGACCTGAGTCTAACTCGGGGAACGCATGAGAAACAGTGGGGAGGCGGGGTTCCCCCGGACTGCCCCTAGCGGAGGTCGTGCATCCAAGGCCAGACAGATCTCTGGAAGAAGACGTAGAGCTTCTACGGAGAAGGTGAACCATGGCTTGACCCTTACGGGTTAGGACAGAGGTAGACTGCAAGAGGGTCAGAACTCGATAGATTGGTTCCAAAACGAGGAAGGCTGCAATGTATACTGACCAGGTCGCCCGGGTGTTCTACACCCTCTAGAGCTCTTTCTTGGACTGATGTGGTCGCACTAGTGTTTAAACATCGTTCCTGAATGTTAGGGGGATGATTGACATCCGGCAGATGATCATCATGCGAGATTGGGGGCTGATCGCCCAGCGCTCTCGCACAAGTGTCCAAAGCTAGCAGCTCCTAAAAGGTGTAGATACTGATGAATGTCAAAGGCACGGTCACCGTGCCCATGTTGGCTATTCACCTGCGACAAAAAAGATCGCTTACCCGAGCACTCAGATCATTATCTATCCTCGGAATATCTTCAATGGCATCTAGGTTCTCGTCATACTCTTGCTGGTTGTCGAGTGCTATCGTGCCTTTGAGATGCCTGCTTTGCCAGCAGCATGCATACAAGACATACTTTCTTCGATAGACGGCTTCCAACGAGCTATGCTCTCGCGTAAACATTCCATGGAAAGCAACAAATCATTGTCTTCTTCTAAGAGCTTGTCCGATTCGGCGTGGTCTAACGCCGTCTGTGCCACGTGGGTAGCCTGGTCGGGGCTGTGCAGTACCTCGTAGTAGAACACGGCAAGGTTCAAAGCGAGACAGAGACGGATTGGATGGGTTGCTCGATAGCAAGAAATGGAAACATCCCAGGCATCCTCATAAGCTTCCAAAGCATTTCGGATACTCCTCTGGCGTCTGATAGTACCGACCTCAAAGTCAGACAGGCAGCGATAGTAATCCCCAACCCTGCAACACGATTGTCAGATGTGAATCTCCGTGCCACGAGAGAACTTACATCTGGTGATATAAAATAGCAGATTCCATTGATGAAGCTGATGGAATGAGGTGTGACGAGAGAATATCAAGAACCTCTCTGCAAAGTTCGACGATTTCATCTTCGAGTCTCTGTCTGCGATGCTGCAACGAGGTCGGACCGGCTGCATCGTCGTCGCACCCGGCCTCCTGCTCATCAGATAATATTGCACTCCATGAAGTGCAACGAGCAGCGATGAGATTTTTATAACCGATTGATAAAAGCTCGCGTTCCTCTGAAGTAAGATTCTGGTGCAAACGCACGATATCCTTCACGTGCCTGACCAATTCTGAAAAATGTGTAAATTTGTATATGAAAAGGCATTCAGAGATGACCTGCCCTCCCAGCGTTGATCTTTCTCTGCATCTTTGGCGAGAAGGAGCGATTCTTCGCGGGGTCTAGAATTCTACATAGTTTATTTATCACATTTTATCACATTGATAACAGAGTTAACATCGGGTCCGAGTCTATCAACTTACCGTCATGGATGGATGAAGCAGCTAGGACGAGCTGTTGAATTATGAACTACCTCGTTAGCTCTCGAGGACGTTTGATAAGTCGAGTACATACGACGTGAAACGAAATCCGTGAAGGATATAAGAACAGATTGCAAATAACCAAAAAAGGGTTAGTATTCGGAGTCCAGGTGCAATCAATGCATACCGAATCGTCCAAATCATCCAAACCTCTGCATTCCGTGGTAATGAGGAGTGAAGGGCAATCGTGCTCTTCAGCATCCTCCCCTTCTGAAGAGAATGTGATTACTGCATAATATGGGATAACTGTGATAAATACAAAGAACCGACAGAAAGCTTACAGCCGCCTTGTTCAAGATATTCGAGCAGCATTTCCATGCTGAGTTCCAGCGAGTGAAGTGTTTTTTCCTTTGCCGTTTCCGGAATGAACTGACAGATCGAAAGTCGGACAGTGATTGGCGATTCGAATGGACTGAATACCGTCAACAGCTCTGTGCAAATAAAATTAAAGTAAACCTCACAGTAGGATCTCATCGTCCCACTCCGTAGCTTCTTCTCTAACTACGGGCTTGCTCTTCGTCCTCTGTTGATTGTCGCCAGTCTGGACAGACACATAGCATTCGGTTGGAGTTTGTACTTGAGTTAATTGATCTCCCCGGATCCCTGAAAGTCATTTAGTATAGTTCCGGGAGTATAGCGACAGAATACACACGTGTAATGACAATCTGAGAGTTGTCTCCCGAGAACCTAAGACTTTCTCAGGTGCTGAGCTCCTGGGTTTGGGACGAACTCACGATGGACTCCGATCGTTGAACCCAGTAGCTTCTCCCACTGCTTCCTCGTTTGTCTGTCCTGGTAATTCGGCTATTAAATAAGGTTGGGCGTGGACCCACTGGCACTCAGGTTGAGTAGATGATTGATCATCCCGAACATCTGTAAGCCATTTTGTCGATTGCAGCAATGGAGATAAATATACAACGCACAGACGATGACAACCCGAGGATCCTTATTAGCAGGGCCAGTCACCACTTCACATGGTTCATCATCGTCCAGGTTATCTAAACGTGGACAGTAAGATAAATGAATTTTCTAGTCATACCTCGCACTGCAGAAATAATCAAGGTTAAGTGGGGAATGCCACCGGAGGATTGTCACGCACCCGTCAACTAGGAAGTACACAACACCTGGCAGAAGCCATTAAGCGGTCATGTTTGCACCAAATCAGGCACGTACCACCATGCAAGCTACCAGTGGAACAATCCCTATTAGACAAAAAATGTGTCAGGTAACCTTCTTGTGGTAGTCTCTCCGGTTCTAATTCCCCCTAAAATGCTAGAGTTGGCGATGTGTGATGGAGATGGAATAAGGAAAGCCGCAGACCGTTTCAAGTAGTTTTGTCCAGTCATTGTCATGAGTGATAGCTACGGAGGCATCTGGATTCTACTCCAAACGAATTGAGTAATCCTATGAAATATCACGTTCACTCGGTTACGAACCCTGCTCAACAGGTGACCGTTGATGACGTCAGAGTAATGAAATGTCTGACGAATTATCCAGCTGTCAGATCATACGATTTATATGGGAGAGACCTACTGGGCAGACTTTACGAGAACAGACGAGCTTGGAAGAATTCCGTTTTTTCAATACGAACAACATCCAAGTAAGAAATCGGAGGAGCCAAGATGCTTCGTTGACAGTGGGAAGATTGAGGGGTGTCGCATAAGCCGCAGGCAGCACAGTCCGGAGTAAGCGGTCCCTCAACGTGATCCTGTATCCTCTTAAGAATATGGACTGGTTGACACTTGCATTCGAGTTGGATTTGTCTGTGGGCCAGTAGTTGGAGAACGTATGAAACTCATGCTCCCATTGGTAGTTGATTGGATCGTCATCATTCCCGATTCTTATCGCCCTGATCGACCAGCCCTCTTGATATTGTGTATTTTGGAAAGATGCGACGGACCAGGAACGTGCTTTGTAGAAGCCAGTGATGAGGTATAAGGAGCCATTCGAAACTTCCGTGCCCAGGCCCTCAACGATGAAATGATACCAGTCATGAGCATTTTCCTTTGCCGAGTTGCGAAACTTGGCATTGAACTTCAACTCGTGGAACGTAGCACCATGCGGGAGAATGAGGATAGCGCCTTCCGGGGACCGCACGGTGAATCCGTATTCAGAACTGTGGTAACAAGTCGTATTAAGTATGCTCCTCCATACTCGCTTTGTGTCAAAAACGCACGGTGGAGAAACACCATTGCGTTGGCGTTGTTGCACACTGCGCGAGCATACCACAGAACGGGGTGGAATTGCATCTAATTTGGCATGCACATCGTCGCCTCTCAGTGAAATATGACCTGCAGAACGAAGGGACGGAGGTACGCCGTGACGTTGATGGAGTTCATGATCAGGCGGCCTGCAAATGTTGAAAAATACGTCAAACCCGCGGTCGGGATCGACAATGCCGACGTCTCCAATCTGGAAGCCCTCTTGACGATAGCCCTGCGGGAGGGTATTGCTAGGTCCAGGATTCCACAGAGGGAATCCATAGGATGATGGCAGATGCTTGGCATATAGGTCTTGTGGGGAGGTATCCATCGCTCAACGAGGGCGGAAGATCACGTTGGTAGTGCGGAAGAGGTGGGTGCGCAACTTGAAGGACAGGAAGGCACGTTGCGCAATTGCAATGAATTGCCTAATGAGCATGGTGGCACGCACTGGCGGTGAGTTGGGTGTGCCATGCCGCATGTTGTCCGGTCATATGATGACTCATATCGAGAAGGGAAGCACTTCATCTAACATCGAGAGGGAATGACGACGATCAACTCCTTGCAAAAATTCTCCAGCGGTTTCAGTGGCAAGTGCAAGCAAGGGGGATGGCAGCTTCCCACGTTGTATTTTTGTCGACACCCCCAGAACTCTAGGCAACTCGATGCACTGCCCATATCCTCGCTCGTGGTCGTTGCCAACCTCACCCCCGACGACCAATTCTTTCACTTTCATCTCGTTCTGGTCGCGCAGGACTACCGTGGTGCCTTCCCCTTAACATGCTTCCGAACTACGATGGGAGCAGGATGCACGGAGTGCTCCAGCTCGATTACCTAGACCGCCCGCACGACCCTGATCCCTATGCAGTCACGTTCGAGGTCCAAATCTGTGCCAGGCTACACGACGTAGAGGGTAAGGAAGGAGGAGGGAGAGGCGTCGCGCATGGACAAGGGAGGACCGACCATTACCTTGAATTGAGCCGATCGGATATCGTGTCTGGAATTTCGGGATCTGACTCAGACGTATCGTCGAATCCAGGTGTATCCACAAAGATTACGTGTTGATCATTCTCCCGGTCCCAGATTCGAGTAGCTTGGATGTGGTTCGTGGACGACTTGAATGTTTGACCTTCACGCTGAATGCCGAGAGCGCTTACAATGCGAATGAACTGAAATGAATCAAGCGGCGACATTATACCACCTGTCGTCCATCTTGCCGTGTTCTTTCCGGGCCAGTTGGGCCCATTACACTGGAGGACATTGAGTCAGATACACAACGACGGGGGGATATAGCATCACGAACGCTATCACGGTGTCCTCCATTTCCAGATCCTCCGCAGGTCGTCCTTCGGTGGTCTGGGGTATTGACGAGTGATTCGTATCCATGGGAGGTTGACATGCTTCATTGGCCTGTGACGAAAGGACACTCTTGGCAGACGATGCATCGGCAGGCCAAAAGAGTGTAACCATAGCCTGTCAAGCTGTTTCTGAATCACCACTTTTGAGCAGGTCTGGATGCGAGGAAGTGACCCATCCAAGTCTTCTAGCCAGATTCGGGTGTAATGAGCCCAACTGTTCCTGGAAGTTCGCCCTGCACCCGCATGATGTCTTCGGGAAATTCGTCCCCATGGCTGAGAATTGCACGCAGTCTCTGGAAGATTGGAAAAGTCTTCGGGGAACGTGGAGGCAAAAGTATCCAGGTGCCGCTGAATGTACTTGCGAGGGTCGGTCTCGATGTGGTGCACGTAGATGACCCCGATAAGCGTGGACTGGCATCTGGAAAAGCCATATTTTCAGCTTCACGTCAAATGCATGAGTTAAACTCGTACTTACCTAGACTTACTTGACCAATTCTTCATCTCCCTCTCCACCGCGACATCGTTGCAGCCAGTAACGAAGGATGGGGCGTCGACAAACACAATATGCTTTCACGCAATACCATCCAGAGCGTCCTTTGCCACTTCCGTGAGTTTGCATCTGATTGCGTGTATGTTCTCCGTGGAGGGTTGAGGGTTGGGGCGTGGGAGGAGGGGGACAGTGGGGAGGTCTCAAGCTAGACGCGTTGGAGTGAGAGTGTGTGACTAGGGTGAGGTAGGAAAGGTAGACTGTGGGTCATCGTCATTATCACCAGAACTAGGGAGAGATCGAAGGTGCTTCTTACTATGCCGTGTGCGTGCACGGACAAGCACTGTGATGGACTTGGACTGGAAACGTTTGAAACGCAAAGCGGAGAAAAAGCGTACTGCAGTTCATCATCAACCTCGACGGAGCGAATCAGAGAGTGCCTGCGCCTCCGAGAGCTTTGGGGTATTTTTGGTGGATTTTTACAAACTGATAAGATAGTTTGCGGAGTGTAAATTCGGAAGCAAACGCGTCCAAATACAGGCTCCTACCCACCGTCAGTTCGAGGTTGAGGGCGATATGCTAGTTTGATTGGTGCGGACGAATCCGAGTGGCTATGTTGAAATTGAAAGAGCGCAAACTTTGAAGTCCCTCAACCTCTCACAGACGGCTGGTAGAAAACCTTTGTCAGCTTGTATAGCCACA
>JBBPTU010000727.1:0-18749 GCA_038094295.1 Tylopilus aff. beelii | reverse complement strand
AGGTGGACTGGTTTTGGAACGGTGTTACAAAGGGGACGGGAGTTAGGAAAGTTGAAAGAACGAAAAGAGTTGGGCGAGCTGCGGTTGAGGGCAGCGAGCGTGCTGCTGTGGTGGGTGCGACAGAAGAGAAGGCGCTGGCGCACCGCCACCTCGCGCAAAGACTCTATTCTATTTCTTCTCGCTAACTCGTACGTACTAGAATGTCAACTTTAGGCCATTCCACCGAGTCGCTGCCCCCTTCAAAACCGTGACTAGTCACCACCCATTAGCGATAGCTTATCTGGCATCATCGATCGTCCGACACCATCCTCGCTGGTCCCCGGCCTCTGGGCCGAGACGCATTCAACATGGAAAAACAGACGATACTTATCTTGTTCTCCGTGATCACGGTTCTGCCTGCCGCTATTTTGTTTCTATCGACATGCCCTTTGGTGGGAAGATCCAGATCTCATCAGATCTCTACCATTGCGGGTTACCATCCGGACTCCTCGGAGAGCGTCTTCGCCCGGTTAGTCGCGCCCTACGGTCGTAGGCCGGCCATCGAACACCTCGAACACTACTTCCCGGCTGCATCAACGATGACAGCTTGCCAATGCTAATGATCGATGCACGGCTTGCCCATCCAGGACCGTTCGATGAGAGCAAGAACGAAGGGTATGAGGTCGTCTTGAACAATCGAGACCTCATCTAGCTTTAAGAACGAGTAGGCCCCTACCTTTTGAGGCTAACGTACTCTCGGATATCCGTATGGATCCAGATCAAGGCGACTATCAACGCTCTATTCTGTCTCTCCACTCGGACACTGTTGGGTCGGACTTCATTGAAGTATGAGCCAACAAGATATTATGTTAGTACTGTCACACTTCCTTACTCCCGCTCAGCGCCTTTGGCGCTTCCAGTGTTCTAGAGACGGAGCCTTCGAAATATAGCCCTTGCCCTAGAAAGTGTGCACGACTTTATTTGTGATTTAATCACTGACATCCGCTTGCGGGTCCCTAGTAGGATCAGCTTTGCTTTCAGATGGCCGGTTCCCTTGCTACCGTCAAGCGATTTCATTATCTAGGGCGTACTCGAGCTTTCTTTCCGATTGAAAAGTGAGGCGATCGTGCGCTCGGACGTGGCTAGTTGGCCACGCAGGTCTTCGACCGCTTTCTCGAGATATCCGATATATATGTCTGACAGAGGTTGTTAGCGTAACATCAGTGCGAACTAAGACGAACATACTTGAGTTCGTTTCTCGTGTGAGAAGATCTGATCGTAGGGACTCGATAGTCTTGCTTTGTTCACCCGCACTGCGTTGAGACTTGGCGAGTTCTTCACGGAGCTGCTGCATGTTGTTCTCTGGGTATAAGACACTGTTATCTAGTGGGCGATGGTCGTTGGAGGGGTGGACGCACCTGAGATATCTTCTCGTGAGGGAAAAGAATCGGTGGTTTTGCTTTGAATGCGCTCGCAATTGGTCAGTTGGTTACGCAGGTCTTGAATGGTTTCCTCGAAGCTTCCTGTGATACATATAATAGACGTGGACGACGGAAATTTGTCAGAGCAACGCGAGTGATGGTTAGAAGAGACATACTCGAGCTTGCTTCGAGTGCGCGATTATCCGACCGCAGCGCCTTGATGGTCTTGTTTTGCCCTTCAGCCGTACGTTGGCATGCGGTAAGCTCTTCGTGGAGTTGCTTGTTCGTCTGCTCAAGATGTACGATTTTGCTATCTGGTACTATATATGAATGGTAACAAAGCGATGATCATTAAAGTGACGCACTAGAGCTTTCCTTGACGCGAAGTGAGTCGAACGGTTCGCCAATGGAATCGTTTTTCAGATCAGTAGTACGTTTAGAGGCAGCAAGTTTGTTGCAGAGGTCTTGCACGGCTTTCTCGAGATTTCCTGTTCATCAGTGAGGGGAGGAATAGCGAGGATTACGACGAACGTACTTGAGTTCGTCTCTTGCGCTGAAAGGGCCGCATGCAGTAACTGGATCATCTTACTTTGCTTGCTGGCTACCTGTCGCGACTTGGTGAGCTCTTTGCGGAGCTCCTCAGCAGTGTTTGTAAGCCGAACGACGCCGCTAACTAGTAACCATTATTCTCAATGAATGATGGATAAAGCTGGCATCAGACGCACCAGACGATTCCTGCGTACGTAGGGACTGGACGGGGTCAGGTGGATGAGATTGATTTGCATTAACGAGGTAGGACAAGGCTAGCGTATCGCGGAGACTGCGAAGGGTAATTTTCGCATCTCCGCAGACCGCAAGCTGAAAATCATTCGACAGAGCTAGAGAACAGATGTTATGGGTGTGTTGGAGGACTGTCCCGATCTGCTTGTGCGTCGATGTGTCCCAAAACGAAACCGTGGAATCAGCCGAGGTTGCCATGAAGGTACCGCTGCCTGCGAGAGCGACGTGTCCGACATACCGACTGCTATGGATGGCCCATTTTGAGAGTATCGCGCCAGTAGATGTGTCGATACTGTGGATGTAGCCGTCACCACCTAAGGCGAAAAGTTGCTTGGAATCGCTACCCCATGCGAGGTAACAATTCCTGTCCGAGTTGGTTTGGACTGAGACTTCGAAGAGGAAGAAGCCGTTCACAGCGTCATAGACCCGAACGGAGCTGCAGCCCCACTGGTACTGGCCCGGGTACGTGGCATTGGCGACGAGTCGTCCGTCGGGTGAAAACTTGGCAGCGACCACAGTGTGCTCGTATTCCCACGGTCCGAGTAGCCGTATATTCAACGTTCCGGCGAGCGACCAGACGCAGGCGGTCTCATCTTCTGACCCCGTCGCGATTTTCGTCCCGTCCGGCGAGATGTCCACCGCCCACACCGAGTCGCTGTGCGCTTTCCACTCCTTCACCTTCTTTTCCGTCTCCGCATCCCACACCTGCACGTTGCCTCCGTGCGTCCCAGTCACGATCCACTTGTCATCCCGCGACACTGTCATGCTGTGAACATCATGCTCCCTACTCATGGCTGTCTCCACCTCCATGCCATCATCCACCCGCCAATATCGAATGACGCCGCTGCTGTCGCGGCTCATGATACGCTCCCCACCTGGGAGAAACACAACATCGTGTACGTCCTCCTCACAATCGATTTCGATTGGCTCCGTCCCCACCCGGTGAATGGGGCTGGATGACGAACCTCTCGACTCCTGGGCCATCGTCTTGATCGTCGTTTCACGTATCTCAGTTGTCATTGCTTCACTCAGGTGACTGTTCCCCGACGAGAGTCGGTTCCATCTCTGAGCCGACTCTTGCACTCTCGTCAGCACCCTTTCAATCGTTCTTCCAACCGCTCACCATTATTTCGTCGCCACGGGTCGAAGGTCATGCTTGGTTTGGTATCGGATACAAGGACGCGTGCGTGGTCGTTCACCGCGAGTTCTTATATCCCCCGCAACACGTGGTTTCTTATCAGCTCACACTCCCAGGGTCATCTCGCTCTCTGTTATTCACGCATCCTCCACCCAGCTTGAAATCCACAGTGCCTCTTGAGAGATATCGTGATACGATTCATTCTTGTCCGACGCGACTGGATTCGGACAGCGATTTGCGACCCTATCGTTCGTCTTTATGGCTTCCCCAAATTCCTCCATGGTCGTTCGACGTAGCATGTCCACTGCCGTCGGAAAGTATGGTCATAGTTTGCCTGCTCATTCACTATGAGTAATATTCATAATCTATCCGCAGCCCCCTGCTTCATGGCCAAGTTCATTATTTTTTTCATGCGCCCCCTTCACCCTCGTATTGTTTGTGGGGCTGGAAATGCACCTTCACTCGGTGATGATCGATAATTAGGGAATACCAGATTCCACCGCTCGCCATTCCCAAAGTAGCTGCTTTATAATGTCCTACCTAGTCATCATGCATTAACGATGGCTCATCGCATCATCGATTGTCCAATATCATCCCGTCGGTGTCAGGCCTTGGAACTGAGACGAGGTCAGCATACAAAAGAAAGAGCGAAGTGTAATTATCTTGTTCTCCGCAATTACAGTTCTTGCCTGGCGCCGTTCTGTTTCTGTCAATATGTTGTCTCTCCTCCGATAGGGATTCGGACCTCGTCAGATCTCTGTCACTGCAAGCTACCACAGACCTCCACGGAGAGCACCTTCCTTCAGTCAGTCAGTGTCATTTGTCACACTCAACGGCCGTAGGCCCGCAGTTAAACACGTTAAATGGTATTCTTCCAACAGCACTAACGACAACAGCTTACCTGCGCCAATAATTGACACAAGATGAATGATCAAGACCATATCTAGCTCACGAACGAGCAAGCACACACCTTGGATTGACATAGTCTTGGACATTTATACGGATCCAGATCAAGGCAAATTTCAACGTGCTGGCCTCTATCTCTCAACCTATTGAGTTGGACTTCATTGACAAGCCAGAGGCGCATGAAGGATCGACATCCCGCGACAGAGCATGTTAACAAGTACTGAATGAGTGAAACATAAGGTGGGGTGAACCACTCATGCCAAGCCTGTCGCACGTCTGCCCCATATCTGAATCACTGCCATCTGACAATCATGCAATGTCTCGTCCTACTTCCCCCGCCTCACCATCTTGGATGCCCTAGAGACGCAGATACTCCACTCTGTTGAATCTGTACCCACGGAATGTAACCGCTAAAGCATACACTATTGTGTAATTTGACTATTGGCCTCTGCTTGGAAGGCTAGTTGGCTGCGCAGATCTTGAACAGTTTCTTCGAGGCTTCCTATGTGCATATGATAGACACGGATAACAGAAGTCGGTCAAAGTAACGAGAGTGTGAGTTACGACAAACGTACTTGAACCTGCTTCGAGTGCGCGAATATCTGACCGTAAGGCCTTGATGGTCTTGTTTTGCCCTTCAGCTGTACGTTGACATGTGGCGAGCCCATCTCGGAGTTGCTGGTTGATCTGTTCAAGATTTACGATTTTGTTATCTAGTATGCATGAATGACAATGAATGGATCGTCACTAAAGCAATAGACGTACTCGAGCTGTCTTCTTGTGCGCGAAGTGAATCGACCGGTTCGCCAAGGGAATCCATTTTCTGATCAGCGGCGCGCCGGGAGGCAACAAGTTGGCTCTGCAAGCCTTGTATAACATTCTCGAGAGTTCCTGTTCATCGGTGAGGGAAGTGTGCAAGAGGTCCGCAATGAACGTACTTGAATTAGCATCATGCACTAAAAGGTCTGCGCGCAGTGACTTGATCGTCTCGCCGTACTCGCTGGCTACCTGTCGGGATTTGGTGAGCTCTTCGCGGAGCTCCTGAATAGTATTCGTAAGCTGAACGACACTACTACCTGGAAATTGTTACTCTCGGCGGACGATGGATAAAGATAAGGCGTACCGGAGGACCCTCGCGTGTCAAGTGCCAGTGAACGTGATTCATTTGCATTAGCGAGGTAGGCCCAGGTTAGCTTATCCCAGAGACCCCAGATGGTGATTTTCGTGCCCCCACAGACCACAAGATCAGACTTGTTCGATAGAGCCAGAGACGAGATACGACAGGTATGCTTAAGAACGGTTCCGATTTGTTTGTGTGTCGAGGTGTCCCAAAATGAAACAGTTGAACTGGCCGAGGTTGCGACGAAGGTTCCATTGCTCGCTAGAACAATACATCTGGCATCCCTGTCGTCATGGATGGCCCATTTCGCGAGTATTGTACCAGTGGAGGTGTCAGTGATGTGGACGTGACCGTTGCGACCCAAGACGAAAAGTTGTTCGGGATCGCTTCCCCAAGCGAGAGAATTATTTTCGTCAGAGTCTGTTTCGATCGTGGTGTCGAAGAGCAGGTGACCACTCGTAGCATCGTAGACGCGAACAGAACCGTACCGCCACGTGGCTGTCGCGACGAGCCGTCCGTCGAGTGAAAATTTGACACTGCCCACAGGGTTCTTATGTTCCCAGGGCCCGAGTAGCCGCTTGCCCGTTTTGTGCAACCAGACGCTGGCAGTCTCGTCGTTCGACCCCGTCGCGATTTTCGTCCCATCTGGCGAGGTATCCACCACCCACACCGAGTCGCCGTGTCCTGTCCACTCTTTCATCTTCTTTCCCGTCTCCGCATTCCACACTTGCACATTGCCTCGACCCGTACCAGTCATGATCCACTTGCCATCCTGCGACACCGCCATACTGAGAACACCACGCTCCCTATTCACTGGTGTGGCTGTCTCCACCTCCCTGCCATCACCCATCCGCCAACGTCGGATGACGCCGCTCCTGTCGCGGCTCAAGATCTGCTCCTCGTCAGGGATGAGCGCAACCGCACATACGTCCGCTTTACCATCAATTTCGACTGGCTTGGCTCCTAGTACTCGGTAAACGATACTGGGGGACGACCCACTCGACTCTTGGGTCTTTGGTTGCCACGGATTGTAGGACATGCTTGTTTGGGTTGGGTCGAAGGGTGTGCCATCCGCAACACGTGGTTTCTTATCGATCTGGTTCACGCTCCCAGGGTCATCTCGCCCTCTGTTGTCCACGCATCCTCGCAGCTCTCTGTTCACACATGAATAACTGGCATGCCGCGATACTATCTCTCAAGAGGAAATCTCGCTCAACATCACTGGATTCGGACAGCGATCGCGAGTCTACCGTTCGTCTTCAAGTTCACGGCTTCCCCCAATTCCTATCTGGTCGTTCGACTCGGACGTAGCGTGCTCACCGACGCCAGCGAGCAATTCGAGAGTTCGTCTGTGCTTGTTCACAGTGTGTAATACTTACAGTCTATCAGCAGTCGCCTCCCTCCTGCCAATTTCGTTATTCCCGTGTGCCGCCGTGAGGCTGGAAACGTATTTTCGCTGGGTGATGATAAGGAGACCATCATATTTGGTGATCCCACCGTGGGTTGCTCGAGTAACTGCTTTATAATATTCTACCAAGTCGCTGACCTCACTACTTGTACCGATGCCACGACTGGTTATCATCCATTAGCGATAGCTTATCTGGCATCATCTCGTCTAATACCATCCTCACTGGCCTCTGGACTGAGACGAGGTCAGCACACAAAAGACAGCGGACCGTACTCACCTTGTTCTCCGTGATCATAGTCCCTGCCCTCCGCTACTCTGTTTCTGTCAGCATGCCCTCTGATGGGAGATTCAGATCGCGTTAGACATCCACCAGTCCAAACTACTACCCGGATTCCTTCGCATATTTCCTTAGTTAGTTGGTGTCTTGCAGTTGACGCCATCGCGCCCTACGGCTGTAGGCCCACCATCGAACAAGTCAAACGCTACTTCCCCAACCATATGAACGGAGACAGCTTACATATGGCCGGTCCAAGACTCCCCCCTCCTTCAAGGAGAGCAAGAACGAAGGTCGTCACGAACGATCGAGACCTTATCTAGCTAGAAACTGAGCAGGCACATGTCATTTGAGGATTGGACATCCGTGTGGATCTAGGTCAAAGCGACTATCAACGCGCTACTGTTTGTCTCTCGACTCGGACGTTGTTGAGTCGAGTTTCATTGAAGTATCAGCATGTCGCCATCGAACATGTCAAGAAGTACATGACAGATGAACTTGAAACATTAGGTACTCTAGAGTATGACTTCTGAACGACTACATGTTGTATATTAATCCGGCTAAGCGCCGAAGGCGCTTAGGGTATTCTAGAGACAGAAACACGTCTTGTTGTCGATTCTCTGCCTACAAAATGTAGCCGCTGCACCTGGAAAGCGTACACGATTTATCCATAGCTGTCTGCCCTGAGTCAGTCTCTGTCCAATTTCATTGTCCAGTTTTTCTTCCTTGGATGTGCCTACCTGCTCAGCGGGTCGGTTCGGGTCAGGCGCTCGTCCTCTGTCTCCGGCCCCCACCTCAGGAAGGTCTACCCACATCGTGTCCGATACTCCACTAGATACAAAAAGCACGAAGTTCATTGCTTATGGCGTACTCGAGCTTTCTTTCCGGGTGAAAAGTGAGCCGATCGTACGCTCGGAGGTGACTAGTTGGTTACGCAGGTCTTCAACTGTTTTCTCGAGATATCCAATGTACACGCCTGATAGAGGCTGTTAGCATAATAACATCAGTACGGGCCACGACGAACGTACTTGAGCTCGTTTCTCGTGTACGAAGATCTGACCGTAGCGACTCGATGATCTTACTCTGTTCAGCCGCACTACGTTGAGATCTGGCGAGTTCTTCACGGAGCTGCTGGATGATGCTCTCGGGTTGTAAGGCATTGTTATCTAGTGAACGTCAGGGACAACACAGCGATGATCATTGGAGGGACAGACGCACCTGGGATATCTTCTCGCGGGCGAAGGGTGTTGGCGGTATTACTTTGGACACGTTCGCAATCGGCAAGCTGGTCACGCAGGTCTTGAATAGTTTCCTCAAGACTTCCTATGATACATATGATAGACGCGGACAACGGAAATTTGTCAGAGTGACGCGAGTGTGGGTTACAAGAGACATACTCGAGCTTGCTTCCAGTGCGCGAATATCTGACCGTAGGGTCCTGATGGTCTTGTTTTGCCCTTCAGCCGTACGTTGACATGCCGTGAGCTCTTCGTGCAGTTGCTGGATCGTTTGCTCAAGACATACAACCTTGCTATCTAGTACATATCAATAATAGCGAAGTGATGGTCATTAAAGCGACAGACGCACTCAAGCTTTCTTTCTCTGCGCGAAGTAAGTCGACCGATTCGCTAATGGAATCCTTTTTCTTATTGCCAGTACGCTTGGAGGCGAGTTGGTCACGGAGGTCTTGCACGACTTTCTCGAGATTTCCTATTCATCGGTGAGAAATGGTTAGCGAAGATTACGATGAACGTACTTGATTTCGTCTCTTGCGCCGAAATGGTCGCACGCAGTGACTTGATCGTCCCACATTGCTCGTTCGCTGCCTGTCGGGACCTGGTAAGCTCTTTGCGGAGCTCCTGAATGGTGTTTGTAAGTCGAACGACGCCTATACCTGGTAGTTGTTACTCTCAACGGACGATGGATAAAGATCGAGCGTACTGGAAGACTCCTGTGTATCAGGGTGTGACCCGTGTGTATCAACGAAGTAGGACGGGGCTAGCGCATCACAGAGACTGCTAAGGGTGATTTTCGTCCCTCCACAGACCGCAAGATTAAACTTGTTCGACAGAGCCAGAGACCAGATGGGATGTGTGTGTTTGAGGACAGTCCCAGTTTGCTGGTGCGTCAAGGTGTCCCAAAATGAAACTACTGAATCGGCCGAGGTTGCGACGAAGGCTCCATTGCTCGCTAGAATGATGCATCTGGAAACCTTGCTGCTATGAATGGCCCATTTTGATAGTATCGTAGTGGTGGATCTGTCGATGATGTGAACATGGCCGTCGCGACCTAAGACAAACAGTTGCTTGGCGTCGCTTCCCCAGACGAGGGAATTATTTTGGTCTGAGTCGGTTCGGATTGCGACGCCGAAGAGTAGGGAACCACTTGCGGCGTCGTAGACACGAACAGAGTCAGGTTCCCATGTAGCTGTCGCGACGAGTTCTCCGTCGGGTGAAAACTTGGTTGCGACCACGTAGTTGTCGTGTTCCCACGGCCCGAGAAGACGTTCCCCAGTTTCGCGCAACCAGACGGAGGCGATCTTGTCTTCCGACCCGGTCGCAATTCTCGACCCGTCCGGCGAGATGTCCACTACACACACCCAGTGGCTGTGTCCCTTCCACTCCTTCACCTTCTCGTCCGTCCTCGCATTCCACACCTGCACATCGCCTCTAAGGGTTCCAGTTACGATCCACTTGCCATCCCGCGACACTGCCATACTGCGAACCCCACCTTCCTCGCTCATGGCTGTCTCCACCTCCCTGCCATCGTCTGCTCGCCAGCGTCGCACGACACCCTTACTGTCGCGGCTAATGACGTGCTCTCCATCGGGGAGGTATGCGATCGCATATACGCTCGCCTTACCATCGATTTCGACTGGCCTTGCTCCGGGGATACTGGAGGACGACATAGTTGCCTCCTCGGTTCCCGTCCTGATCGGGTCACCTGTCTCACCGATAGACCAAGGTCTGTCCCTGGCCCGAGTAGACTCTTGAACTCCTGTCAGCATCCCTCTTTCGGTGGTTCCGCCAACTGCTCACCATTCTTTCGTCGCCACGGGTTGAAGGACATGCTTGGTCGGCTATCGGACGATTCGGATCGAATGGTGTGTGCGTGGTCACCCGCCGCAAACATAGTTTCTTATCAATCTCGTCCACACTCCCAGGGTCACGGTCATCTAGCTTGGCGCTTGTTTACCCGCTTCGATTTAGGTTGCTGTCTGCATTGTGGGCCGTATCACTTCTTCTCCTGCTTCTTCGCGATTAAAGTTCTTGCATGCCGTTACTCCACCTTTAGTCAGCATGCCGTCTTCTCGGAGAGATCCGAACCTCAGACCTCCGTTACCGTAAAGGATTATCTGAAAAGCAACACTAATAACGTTATCGATTTGACGAGTTTTCTATAGACATTTGAGAGCTGTGATTGGACAAAGGCTGGCAGAAGGCATACTATGCCAATTTCGTCAACTGGAGCTGGCGTGCGCCTCACTTACAGCACTTGGAATTGTTGATGAAGAGCATCAGGATCTATGGGTTTCAACTCACCTTCAAGTTCGACCGCGTTTTGCAATGACTAGTTTGCAGATGGTTCGCCCTCCAGAAACTATTCGAGGAGAGTAAGAATGGTGAGTCTGGAAGATGTATTACGCTAGTGTCGACCTCATATGCACGGAGCATATCGCAAGAGGGAGAAGTCAGACCCTGATTCTGTCTACTGTATGTCGAGCGTATCAATGTCGTCCATCAGCTCACCCAGCTCAATCTCCTCCCGGATGCGAGCCATGATCAACGCATCCGTCGCCACCCGTTTGTGTTGCATGGCCGAAAGAGGCGCGAGTAAAAGCGCACCGAACGGTTGCCGGAGACGAGCGACGAGCCGCAGGGCGGGCGCTACGTCATCCAAACTAAGACCGCGGCGGGGTAGGTTATGGTCAAAGAGGGATTGAATCCACGGGTGAATAAAGTTAAGATCCTCCATGCCAGCGAGATCGTCCTGGGTCTTCACTTCGACATCCCCGAGCGCAACGGTCGTCGCGCGATAGACACGCACCCCAGACTCGGGGTCAGACTCTACACAGGTGATGCCGATGACGGGGAAAACGATGCAACCGAGACGGAGTCGACTGGAAACCATGAATGGTGGGGGGAGTTTGCGGAGTTGGTTGTGCAATATGACGGCCAAAGAGAGGTCGGACAAGGAAGGGCGTAATGTTTCAACCATGTCATCCATCTCACCGTCCTCGATGGATGGCGGGACGTGTGGCGGAACGACTTGGCTGTAGACCGTCAGGTTCACCGGCAAGCAGGTATTATACCCACCCGCGCATCCGATCCAAGCAAGAACCGAGACGTCCCCTGAGCCAGTCAAGACATGTTCTAGAAGTCGACCAACGGCGCGGTCACCCTCGCCATACATCACGGGAATTGAGGCATTGAAGATTCCGAGTAATGAGTATGCGATGTCCTCCGCATATGTCGTTTCGCGTGTCGATGCTAAAAATAGCTTCTCTCGAACTCTGTCTAATCCTGGTTCCAGTACCGCCATCTGCTGTTCTGAGACACCAGAAGCCAATTCCATCTCTGCAATGATCGCAGGCGACTCCTTGTGGTTTGAAAGATCCAAGTCGAGATACAACTTCCAGTCCTCTGTATAGAATAAGACTCGCTTCGCAGCAAGATACTCCTGGTATGTCCAAACGCGCTTGTTCCACATACTTCGTCTGAGGTCACCAGGTATCTGCGAATAAGACCAGATGCCACGGAGGTAGACAACAGTGAGGGAAGAGCCATGATACCATGCGAACATGGCAACGAGTGACTCCTGTAGCACCACGTTGTCCTTCCTGTCTATGCAGCACGTATCAGTCCAGATCCATTTGAACCCGAGACCACGCATAATCTGGCGAAACGTCTTCAGCTTCATATTCGACGACGTCGACTCGAGCTCGTCGACTGAGATGTTTAGGACACGCTGATACAGAGGTTCGCCACTCTCCCATTTGTGGGAGAACATCACATAGCTGTAGAATTTCTTCACTTCATCCAGGATACGCCCTTGATCGAACTGCTCTCGAGTCGTCATCGAAGACCGTAGCTCGTCAAAGATAGGGAGTTCCTCGAAGGCAGCTGCTTGCTGTGTCTTGTCGCACAGACGACCTGTGGTAGTGTCGATGAGTACACGGGGGATGGGAAGGATGATCTGCTGAACAGTCTGTCGGATCAAGGAGGTAATGTCGAGAAACCGATGGCGAAGTTCTTCGGAAAACCTATCAACACTTTTTCCCCTACTAAACATTGGCAGCGTGGCTTACCGAGAACGTTTGGATCGGATGACTGGTCGATTTTCAACAGCATTACGCTAAACGCCTTGAATGCCTCCCTGTAGCGGCCCATGTATGTCAAGGCAGCATGTCTGTCCTGGTACCCATTATGTGATGATGCATCCAGTTCTATGAACTAAGTATGTGGATGTATGAAATATGTCCCCCACAAAATAAAATGTGATCTATACCTCATTGCCGCGCTTCAGAAGAATTTCATGTATGATCTTCGGTTCAAGTGTGATTGCATCCGAGTAATGTTCGATGGCCTTCTTGTGTTGCTTAATACTCCCCGCAGCGTCGCCGAGTGTCACCAACTTCTCAACGCAGCGCTCTCGAAAGTCTGCGCGGTGCGTTAGCGTTGCATATATAACCACCTGAATTACCTACCCTGCCCCCATCCCGCTCGCACATCGTCGTTCGTGTTGTCAGGTACTTCGTCCTTCATCCACAGGAAACATTCGACTACCTCTGCAAAGCGACCATCCTCTTCGAGAAGTTCACAGATGGCGCGGTAGATGAGGAATCTGGAACATTTGAACTGAACAGGGTCAAAGTCTGAACTAGGACTCCACAGAAATGATACCTCAACCGCGGTGTCCAATGCTTTGCGCACTGAATGACAAGTCAAAATCGAACGTGCCCACTTCCTCAGGACAGTATTTGGTAGCACACGACTCAGTAGTAGTGTGGCGGCATAAGCGGATGTCGCCTTGTCCCATTTTCCGGAGGTGGATGCCTCATCTCCTACCTTTTCCAACGTCTCCGTGCATCGTTGCTGAAACTCTGATAGCCTGAACTCGACAATATGACATATTTCAGCATGTAGGGACTCACCTGCAAGCCAGCCGAAGAGTAGTTTGTCAGCTTTTACATCCTCGTTCGCAGTACTGGTCATCTTGAGAAGAGACTCTATGGCATTATATATGCGACCTTGAGCATACAAAGTTTCGCATTTATGCATTTGTTCATGAGCGCGAATGATTTGGATAAGGGTATCTGCTTTGCGTTCGAGCTGCTCGTTGCCTTGCTGAAGACGGGCAATTTCATTAGCTAACAAAAGTATATGTCAGAGGCACTGCGTCAAGGAGCACCAGACCTACTCGAGCTTTCTTGCCGTGCGTGAAGTGAGACGATTGTATGTTCCGTTGTAGCTAGTTGGTCGCGCAGGTCTTGAACGGTTCTCTCGAGATTTCCTATGAATGACGCCGAGGACAGAAGTCCGTTAGAGCAACGTTAGTGCAGGTTACGACGAACATACTCAGGGCCTTAATGGTCTCGCTGGCAGTGCGCTGAGATGTGACGAGCTCTTCATGAAGTTGTTGGTTTGTCTGATCAAGCTGTGCGATTTTGTTACCTGACGTACATGAACAACAGCGAAGCGATGATCATTAAAGCAACAGACGTACTCGAGCTTTCTTCTTGCGCGCGAAGTAAATCGATCCTGTCTTTGAGAGTTTCCTTTTCCTGGTCTGCGGTGCGCTCAGAGGTGGAAAGTTGGTTACGCAGGTCGTGCACTGCTTTTTCGAGATTCCCTAATTCACGGATGAGGGAAGTATCAGCGAGGTTTACAACGAACGTACTCGAGTTCGCTTCCTGCGCTGAGAGAGCTGTGCGCAGTGACCTGATCGTCTCGCTTTGTTCACTGGCTGTCTGTCGGGACTTGACGAGTTCTTCGCGGAGCTCCTGGGTGGTGTCTATAAGCCGAACGACGCTACCACCTAATAACAATAACCATCTGCTACGACGGATGAGGGTACACTAGGAATTGGACGTACTGGAGGACTCCTGGGCACGTAGGAACTGGTCAGGTGGATGTGAATCGTTCGCAGCGAGGTAGGACGAGGCTAGCGTATCGCAGAGACTCCGAAGCGAGATTTTCGTTCCTCCACAGACCGCGAGGTAAAAATTGTTTGATAGAGCTAGAGACCAGATGGTATGAGAGTGATTCAGGACGGTCCCGATTTGCTTGTGTGTCGAGCTGTCCCAAAAGGAAACCGTTGAATCGGCGGAGGCTACGATGAAGGTACTATTGTGCGCCAGGGTGATGCATCTGGCATTCTGGATGCTATGGATGGCCCATTCCGAGAGTTTCGCACCGGTAGACGCGTCGACACTAAGGATATGGCCGTTGTCAGCTAAGACAAAAAGTTGGCTGGCGTCGCTTCCCCAGGCGAGGGAATTATTCTCGTTTGAGTTCGTCCCGATTGCGGCGTCAAAGAGGAGGCGGTCATTTGCCACATCGTAAACCCGGACGGACTCGCGATGATATGTGGCTGTCGCGACGAGTCGTTCGTCGGGAGAAAACTTGACCGCGACCACCCAGTATTCATATTCCCACGGTCCGAGGAGCCGTTCGCCCGTTTTACGCGACCAGACGCAGGCTGCCTGCGATCCCGTCGCGATGTTTGACCCATCCGGCGAGATGTCCACCGCCCACACCGAGTTGATATGTGCTTCCCACTCCTTCACCTTCTCGTCCGTCTCCGCACTCCACACCTGCACGTCGCCTCGACCCGTACCACACACGATCCACTTGCCGTCTCGCGACACTGCCATGCTGCGAACATCACCCTCCTTATTCATGGCTGTCTCTATCTCCCTGCCATCGTTCACCAGCCAACGTCGAATGACACCATTCTTGTCGCGGCTCAAGACCTGCTCTCCGTCAGGGAGGAGCGCAACCGCAAATATGCTCTCCCTAATATCGATTTCAACTGGCTTCGCTTTTACCTGGTGGACGGGGGATGAACCACTCGCCTCTCGTGTCATCTTGACTGCCGTCTCACTTGTCTCGACTCTTGTTGCTTCTCTCGGGTGACTGTTCCTCGACGGAGGTCGCTTCCTCGTCCGGGTCGGTTCTTATACTCTCGTCAGTATCCTTCTTTCGATAGTCCCGCCAACCACTCACCGTTCCTTACTCGCCGCAGGTTGGAGAACATGCTTAATTGGGTATGAATCGAAGGGTGCGTGCGTCGCTCATCTTTATATCGCCTACAACTTCCTGTGTACACAGGATCCCCATTAATACTCATTGAACTTTTTGTCCACAAGGTTTGGGGGTCTTTAATCCGCACTGTACCCGAACGTCAGTGCAGATTATGGAAATTCGGATCGAACCTCCCGTCATGACCAACTGTGCCACATACAGGATCGAACATGAGCACCTTGTACCGTGTCATGGACTTGAGGCTGAACTATTGTGCCGCCTATATATCGAAACATCAGAACACGAGCACGCTGCTGACCATACCTGACCGGTTGACCCTCCTTCAGGTCTGCACACAAATCGGATATTGCTACAGATGGTCCTCCTATGACTGCGCTCAGGATCAGATATAAGGCCGTGTATGGGTCCCAAGGGTTCGCACAGGATCAAACCCCACTGGGGCCCTTTTTTCGGTCTTATTATGGACCGAACCTCTAGGCGTTATCTGACGTCCTGTGTACCTCCAGGGTCATCTCGCCTTCGGCGGCTATTTACCCGCCCTCTGCCCTGCTTGCTCTCCACCGCCTCAATTTCACTCAAAACGGCTAGATTCGGACAGCAATGACGAGTCATTGCAGCGTCCCAAAGGATATGACCACAGGTTTAGTACAATTTTGTTCTATGATCGTTCACGATGTGCGTATACTTGTCGACATGCCTCATCCTCGCATCCACTACACATCTCCTGATCTATCGCATTTTTGATCATACTTCTTCGCCGTGGTAACGCTGTAGCAGTGAGGGGAGAGATACTTGATGCCCATGGTTAGAGGTAGTCACGGATCGTTGGAGGGCGGGAGGGGTTGACCCCTATCGACCAATATTAACCAATCACGACCGAGAGACTATAATTCACACTCCTTCACACTCCGCCTGGCTATGACCGAGGCGCGACCTTTTGGAATCACTGCAAAGGCCCACGACTGTTTACCGATCATAGAGATGCTACTGACGTCAAACTACGAGGGAACTACACGAATGCCGCTGAGAAAGCACATCGTCAAAAGGTCCGCTACTGTATGTCAACTCTACGAATGCCCTCCATTAAATCACTCAACGACGTCTCCTCACGAACCCGAACCATAATGAAAGCATCCGACGCAACCCGTCTATATTGCTCGCGCGCAAACGGAGCCAACAAAAGCCCACCAAATGGCCGCCTAAGCCGCGCAAGGAGCCGCAGTGCGCGCGTCGGGAGATCGAAGAGAGGAATACCGCTCGAAAAGTCTTGGTCCAGCAGCGGACTGATCCATGGATGGATCAGCATGAGACCTTCCGTCCGAGACAAGTCATCCCTGGTCTTGATCTCCACTCGTCCGAGCATCGGCGTCGTCGCACGATAGACGGGAACCTTGAATTCTGGATCCAGTCCTGAGAGACGAACGACGTTACCGAGGGGAAAGACGACGCCAGGAAGTTGGAGTCGACCAGCAACGAGTGATAATGCGGGGAGAGCGTACAGTCGGTTGTACAGTGTCTGAGATAAGGAGAGGTTTGGAATGGATGAACGCAGCGCTGAAACTATGTTTTCCATCTCGACCAAGTCGATGGGCGATGGAACATGCGGGGCTGCAATTTGATCGTAAACACTCAGACCGATGGGGAGGTAACTGTGATGACTGCCTGAACTCCCTGTCCACGCGAGAAGTGTGACGTCAGCTGAGCGTGTCAGGACGTGCTCCAGTAATCGTCCAACTGCCTGATTCCCCTCGCCATATATGACCGGAAGTGCAACATTGAAGATACCAAACAACGAGTATGCCATGTCTTCGTCTCGTGTCGTTCGCCGTCTCGATGCCAAGTACAGCTTCTCGCGTGCCCTGTCTAACCCGGGTTCCAGGGTGGCCAACTTCTCCGTGGTAAACTTCGTCGCTCGTTCCATCTCTGAAAGGATTACTTGTGACTCCTTGTGGTTGAATATCTGAAGTCCAAGGTATGGCTTCCAGTCTTCGGTGTAGAACTGAACAACTCCAGAGGCAACATATTCTTGGTACGTCCATCCTCGCGTGTTCCATATACTCCTCCAGAGGCAATCAACTTCCTGCGTCTCAGATAACACATAGAGGAGGTGGACGATGGTGAGCGACGAGTGACGGTACCACCTAAACATCGCAACGATTGATTCCTGCTGAACACCCTTATCGAGTTGATTGACACAACATGTATCACTCCAGGCCCACTTGAAGTGAAGACTGACAACGAGTTTGCAGAAATTCCGCAGCTTATCGAACGTTGGAGATGGTGGTAACTTGTAGACAGATGTGTTTTCGACTTGCTGGAATGTTGGTTCGCCGGATTGCCACTTGTGTGACAGCATTACGTAGCGATAGAATTCCTTCACCTCTCCTCGAATACGTGAATGATCAATGGCTGTGGTCATTGAAGACCGGAGTTCGTCATAGATTGGCAGTTCCTCGAATGCAGCCCCCTGGAGTGTTTTGTCGTAAAGACGACCAGTATCGGTGTCGATGAGTACTGATGGCAAATCACGTATTGCCTCCTGGACTTCCAATTGAATGGTGGAAGTCGCATCGATGTACTGACTATGAAGTTCTGTTCAAAACCAATCAAGCCTGAGCTCTGTCGTCGCCAAACATCGATAGGCTGACCCACCTTGAATCTGTGGATCCGATGATTGGTCCAGTTTCAAGATCATCATCCGGAACGCCTCGAACGCTTCGCTAAATCGGCCTAAGCCATGTAGTGCAGCATGCTTTCCCTCGTAACCTTTATGTGACGATGGGTCAAACTCAATGAGCTGATGGCAGAGATCAGACAAGTACAATTGTGATGAGATGGAATACATCAACTGCCCGTACCTCGTTGCTGTGCTTCAGAAGAATTTCGTTAGAGTTTGCTGGCTCGAGTGCGATTGCGTCCGAGTAACATGCGATAGCCTCCTTGTGTTGCTTAGCGTTCCTTGCGGCGTCGCCGAGCATGACTAACTTCTCGATGCAGTGATCTCGAAAGTCTGAGCAAGACGGTAAGTTAGGATTGTCTGTATGACCATCGAAAGGACATACTCTGTTCCCATTTCAACCGCTCGTCATCCATCGTGTCATCCGACACCTCGTTCTTCATCCACTGAAAGCATTTGACCGATTCCGTGAGGCTACCATTCTCTTCGAGAAGTTCGCAAATAACGTGGTAGACCAGAAATCTGGATATCTTGAACTGCGGAGAATCAAACCTTGTATCTGAACAAGTATGGAAGCAATACCTCAAGCGCGGCATCCAATACCTCGCGTGCTGAGTGACCAATCAAGATCGAATGCGCCCACTTTTTTAGGATGGCATTTAGGGTCAGAGGACTTAGAAGTAGTGTGGCGGCATAAGCTGACGTCGCCTCGTCCCAATTTTCGACGGTGGACGCAGTGTCTCCCATCTTTTCCAATGACTCTATGCACTGTTGTCGAA
>JBBPTU010000726.1:0-18754 GCA_038094295.1 Tylopilus aff. beelii | reverse complement strand
TGGATGACCGCCGTTTTATTTACACTTTGGGTTCCTTGTACAACTTGAGTGCCAGCGAAGAAAGGACGACAGAGACAGAACTGGGATGGATCGGTTAGCACCTTGGATCCGTGCGCTCTCGTTCATATGCGACTCACGACAAGGCCATCGCGAGCGATACCCACACTAGAGAAAGACGAGCATGACCAGCGGGGTATATCGCGCCTGCGGTGACAGGCACCGCGAGAATGTTGTACATGAACGCCCAACCTGAGAGCGCGTGTCAGCCATCCGACGCACCACAGGACAAACAGCGAGATGCTCACGGAGTTGAGCTTGACGCGGTTCAAGACTTTTCGCGACAGGTTGCACAGCGTAAAGAGGCCCTTGAGTTCGAAGACATGAGGACGAACGCAGCGCTCGAGATGGCGACGTCGCTACCAGACCCGATGGCAACCCCAACGTCACTCGCGGCAAGGGCCTTTCACATTTGCCAGTACGGGGGTGAAGAGTAAAAAGGAATGCGATGCATGGGTGCGTCGTTGATACCGTCTCCAACCATCGCCGCGATGCACCGTTCCTTCGCTTGAATCACTTCCCCCTTTCCGAAAAGTTTATGCCACCTCGAGTTGAAGGCTTGAGACGCGTCGCATTATTGGACTGCAACCACTCAATCTTTTCTGCTTTCTGGTGGGGAAGCACCTGCTAGAACATTCATCTCTGGGATACCGGCCGTTCTCGCTCCAGCCTTGGCCGTCCGCTCATCGTCGCCGGATATCATCCAAGTGAGTCCGATACCCTTTTCGTGGAAGCCTCGAATGACATCGGGAACCTCTGGTCGCAGAGGGTCCATCACAGCAATGATGGTAACGACAGAAAAAGTGTTAGCGGTACAATCACTGACCGCAACAACGGCGACACTCTTCGCCTCGGACGCCCACTCGGCCAACCTGGTAGCTATTTTACTATCCAGAATGACACCATGCTCCTTCATCCAGGCTTCATTTCCAATGAGAGCCGTACGACCTAATGCCTCAAATTGAGCCTTCATACCGCGCCCGGCAACCTCGTCAAAACCGGTGGCACTCAGCGGGCTTGCCTTGTGCGTTGTCGCGAATTGTCTTATAGCAGTGGCTAAAGGATCATAACGGTGCCCTGCGATGCCAGCCCCCGACTCCCATTGGTTGTCTTTTTGTAAACAAGATCCATATGCATATCATACAGATCCAAGCAATCACAAAAGCTTCTTCAAACTGTGGACAAACGACATATGAACTTTAATTGGCACATGCAATTCAAGATACATTCAACAAAGAGTTGCCCTTCCCACCGATGAGCCAACCTATCTCTCCAGCTCAATTTTCTTTGTCAGAGATATTTCCGTTCCACGCCACGTAACGATAGAAGATTGGATGGTTCGAGTGGCCATGCTCTATATCTGGAGGGCAATCTGCCTCAGATAACACACGAGAGAGTGTGCAAGGGACTTTCTGAATAAACCTACAAATGCGAAGTCAGAAATTTTGCTCTGTCCTTGACATTCACCGTTCAATGTTCAACGATAATGGATGATCGAGCCGCACTGCTGTACATTAAGTCAAAACTCTACAGTTTGTCGTTATGTAATGTTTTCCCATTCCCACGGCTGCGTTTGCAGGAAACGGCACGATTCCAACCGACAAAACCCTCCGCCACTTCGTGGGAGTCGGGGATGCGACGACGCAGATTCGAGCTCTGCGGTAATTCCAAGGATGTTCTGCGGCGTCCACATTGACCCGGGTATTACCTCAAAGTCTGAAACTCAAGGTTGTCCTCCCTCGGTCAATGTACCAGTCTTGTCGAACACGACGATATCGACTTGCACCATCTCTTGAAATTCTTCACCTCTGCCGCGCGCGGGGATGCCATACTTGGCTGCAAGTCCAGAGCCAATGAGGAGAGCAGTTGGAGCTGCGAGACCGATACCACAAAGACAGGCCACCACGAATACCGCGATCGCAAACTCGAGTGACCAGACGTAACAATGGCGAGCAGAGTGATGACCGGGACAAATATACTTGTGACCTTGTCTGCAATCCGCTCGATAGGGGCACGGCGGACTTGTCCTTTGCGAACAATGCGGACGATGTGATCCGACCTGCAAAAGATTATGAGAAGGTCACCAGTGTCAGATGAATACTCACATTGTCGTGCCACCAACGGCGTCCAGTTGGACATCGACGGTCCTTGTCTTGTTAATCGTGCCCAGGTAAACTCGGTCTCCGTCCTTTTGAACGAGTTTGGCCTCGCCCGTGAGGGAGCTCTCGTCGAAAGAGGTCTCTGCACCAGGAATGATAGTACCATCTGACGGTGGAGTCGCCCCATTTAGGACACGAACAATGTCGCCGACCTCGAGAAGATCAACAGGTACTCTTTCGACTTTGAACCCGGGGACAGCGGTTGGGTCACCTTTCTCAAGGACACCCTTCTCCAGGTCTATGTTGGAGGAGTAGGAAATCATCTCGGACGAGTCACGGGGAGTGACGAGAAGGGCTTTGGCTGGACGAAGGGAAGCTAGCGCTGTGATAGCGTCAGCCGTGTGCACTTTGCTATAAGCCCCAAGATACCGGCCTAAATCGGTTCGATGTTAGGTCAAAACAGAAAGGATCGTCGACACTTACCGCATAACAAGGGTATGCCACAGAGACGCCTGTAGATACCTAGGCGAATTTAAAGGATGAGTGACGAGGACGGCGGAAGAATGGGAAACTATTGCAAGAAGGTTCATGCTCCCGAATTTTGTGAACCGGGTGATCATCTGGGTGGTGCTTCCTTTGCACCACATGGCCAGTATCTCCTTGATGCCGCGTCGATGGAAGATCGCGGCGCCATAAAACATGACTGGCGTTGCCAGAAAGAACATCGACCGCTGTATGCGTGATGTGTTTCCGGACCACATGGGTTGCATGAGGTAGGATTTGGAGGTGTTTCCAGGAGAAACGAGGTCCATGTAGACGACGCCAATGACGAAAGTGGGGATGGCAACAATGAAGGTGAAGAGGAGGTGCCTAAGAATGGTCGATCGCTCGCGGAGCTGCATGGAACGGGTACGCTGGACAACCTGGGAATAGTTGTCAAGTTCGATGCATCTGGGCAGCTGATGAGCTCGGTCTTGTTCACCGAGGATGACGAGCAAGTGTTGGGCGGCGGCTACGAAGGAGTACTCCGGCGTTGGCGAATCGATGATGGTCACGAAGTCGGCGAACCAATCCGGGTGGGAAACGCACGAGTTTTTTTTTTTTAGACAAGTGGTATTCAGGTGAATACATCCAGCCTGGATGTAAGGCTAGAAGCGGAGTTAGTCGTGTGCTCTTTGACCATCCACCATCTTCGTCCCCGTGCTGTCCAATGGGCACCATGAACGCACTGACAAGGATTCGGCCAGCAAGACGACTCATATCCTCATCCGATTTCCCACTGATGCTAGCAACGATAGCATGTTACGGCACGGTAGAGTGCATTTCTGCTTGTGAAGATTTGTGTCAGTTTTTCGTAGTAGCTGGCCATCATGGCCGTTCTCGGCGCGATGTATTAAGCTGCGCAAAGCAAGTGTCGAAATGATGCCAGAAGATCTCTGGATCTGACAAGGTGATGGCATGAGCCTAGTGCGCATACTTGGCGACACTGACGAGGTAGAGAGGAAGGGTTTTGCAGAGACAACAAAGCTCGACACTTGCATTGTTAATTCGAGCCAAATGGCAGTTACAGCAGGGCGCTTGAATAGACGTAAGGGCGACAAGACGCGAACATTGATTTTCGACGGGAAGCACGGACATCGTCCACACAGGCGAGAGTATGATTCAGAGCAAGACAAGAACAAGGTGCATACATTGGCGTATGCGAACCAACAATGGTGGGGGTGAGTTGGAAAGGTACGAACGTTGGTGCATTAATAGGAGACCGGTGAGACTCAGCATATGCGTGAGCAAGATGGGCCAGTGGTAGCTATGAATGGCCCGAGTGGCATGCATGTTGTGCTGGTACGTGGCACTTACAGAGTGACTAAAGCGATAAGTGTCGGCACCGGAGACTAACAACGACAGTGATGGTCGACGTCGCGAGCAACTGAAGTAAGCGTGTCCTGATAAGATAATCATTGCGGGATTCGAACTTTGACCAATTCGACGCGTCATCGCCAAACGTGCTGGCATGACGCCTTGCGCTGGACCAAGCTTGGCGTACTTCTGAAGTTTTGTTTACTCGACGAACATTGATCGATCTCAGCTATCCAAGGACGATGTGCGGACTCAGAAATTTTCGACATCGGGCGCATCGCATTTCCCTGCTAACGCGTTGATGCGCCCATTCAAGGACGTCATCTCGTGCACCAAGGGTGTAACGCCGAAGAATGAGGTAAGTCTCGCTTCCATCTTGGTGCGGGAACGAAACGTGCCGTTGAAGTGCGCAGGCTAGAGTTATCGTACTTAGGAAGAATAATTGCCCTACAAGTATGGAAGTAGTGAATTAAGCACAGTGCTGGAACTGTGACGGGCCATCCAGGCGATCGTGCCGCGAACATGTGTGCTGTTGTAAGTGACAGTGATGAAGCTAGTCTCTGGAGGATCAGAAGCACCCTCTGCAGAAATTTGATTCGCTAGAGCTCCGGCTGTGTCAACTTCTCCGGGGCTAAAAAGGGACAGCAACTGGCACGATAGCCACGCAATAACTATCTTCAGAGGTGCAATTATATTTGGAGTAGGTGAACAACGCTGGTAGATTACTTTTTATGGACCGACGGCCTGGGCCAGCGAGGGCGTCCTCAAGATATAGCTTCATGGGCTCCTGGATACGGCCCAGCATGACTAAGAGCTTCGCCGTGTTGAACTGGAATGCAACAGGAAGACGGGAGAGACTGAAGGTCACTGAATGAGCATTCCACACCACATGGTTTATCAGCTTCTTCACGGGATCCAATCACCTCAGATCAGATCTGTCACTCTTCGAGCCTGGGGTCTGAGGTCTATTGCCCCCTATAATCTCTTCCATCTAGCATAAATAGGGCCAGCCTTACCGAAGCCAAGGCTCCAGACATTCATGGGAGGATAAAAGTCAAGTGTCGAGACATGAGGAGAAATTAGTGTAAGTACTTCGGACGACTCGGCCAGTTGCTCTCGTAGCCAGGGACCTTTCCCGTCATCCTTAGTGTCGGGTGGATCAGGTTTGAAGGTCGTCCCGACCTGATGCAGCCGATGTAGGAACGACGATAACTCGGGGAATTTGATCTCGTCGCCCAGCTCGAGGCCTGAAACAAGATGTTGAGTGATTACTGACGAGTCCACGATCGCGACGACCCCACTGCAACGCATTAAGCTGGGAGCTTTGGTCCTTGCGATAACGGCCACGCAGCAGGACTAATGTCACATAAGGAGACCACACCGGTTTCACAGCCGACAGCCGTGTTTCGCGAGAGGAACAGTCGAGATATGGCTACGTCATTCTACTTGAGCACCCATTCCCTGATAGGAACAATGTACATCCAACCACCCGCTCTCACAACCACCCCAAACGTCTCCTCACACATCCGTCGCAAGATCCGTCTACCAAATCGAAGTATCCCTTGACGACAGGCTAAATGAGCTAGATGCGTGTAACTGACACCAGAACATTTGGTACTATTTCACGAGGGACCTACTTAACAATTATGGTGTCAAAAAAAGAATCGGACACCAACAGGTCATGACAGTGCACACTGCCCGGACATTGATGTTCTCCCGGAAGCATTGCAGAAAGCAGTGCCCCCATGCTGAGGGGCAGCATGGTTTTCATATGAGCGATGGTAGGCGCGATGGACTTCTCTACGAACTGTCGATGACCAGCTTTGAAGGAGCAATGCCGTAAGAACGTCGGATGAAACCTGGACGAAATGACACACCTTGTGCTGGTGAACGTAAGATGTTGGCCAACTGCAACAGCATACGGGACGGGAGTTTTCCGATAGACATTCGCAACCCAAGACCGGCAATCAGCACGAGCAAATACACAGAGCCACCCCCAGCCAGTAAAGCGTATTTGCTCCCCAGGGCATACCAGTCTTTGAACGTCCTCAGTTTGGGCTGGTGAGGCATGTCCTTTAGTTCTTGGCGCCAGATCTTGGCAAGAGAGCTGATCCCTGTGCGCATGCGTATGCTAGATGAAACTAGGTTGAGCGTATCGTCTAACCGGTGGTCGCTCGATAGCTACTCACTTTTGACACTGAGAGACAATCGAAATGAGGGTCATCATCCACAGGAAATTGAGGCTGACATTCTTTGTACGTAGCCGCGTGCACCGAAACACGATCGAACGTAGGCTATGATCTTGAAAAGAGGTCTGTTCATGCTCTAGACTCTTTGCGATCGAAGCAACCCATCCTTTGACGTCGTGTGTTGTGGAATCCCAGTTAGCGGCTGTGAGTTGGACAAGGATGTCATTCACCTCTTGAGAGGGAGAAATGGAAGGGTCTCTGAAGAAGTAAAATCTCTTCCAGGACTCCGTGAGCGGTGTGGCACCGCGAACTTCTTCTTGAATGTGAGAGAGCACCAGTGGTTCTCGGCCACCTGCAACTTCTCGAGAGCTGGTAGACGACCGTTTGCGTATGGTGGGATGACTACGCGCATCTACCAAGGTAGAATGCTTTAAAAGGCTAAACCCCTCATCCTCAAGCCCAAAGCCACTACGAGAGTGAGTGGCGACATTCGCTCTTGGATCTCTGGGAAGATGGGCAGGGGTTGGCTCACGTGGCCCCTGGCAGTCTGTGTTAACGGCCGCGTGCTGTTGCAGCGGTTGAATGTCGTGAAAAAGATCCTGCGAGTTGGTGTCGCTGCTCAGCGAACGAGGGTGAAGGGTATCGTCAAGGAGATCCGAGGAATGGTTGACGTGCTTCAAGCTAGGCGTGTCTTGTGGGAATGATGTATTCGGATGCCAGCTGCCATTAAGGAGTGGATCTGGTGCGGCAAAAGCTTTGCGCCAGCATGTTAAAAGGTATTCAAATTGGGGAGCGAGTGCTTCTGCTCACATGAGATGGCACCTGGCACCGTGTTGCAAGGGTCGTCATTCAACGTTGGCTGCCAAGTTGCGCTTGAACGGCACTGAACCAGTGGAGGCAAATTGTTTTTTGACACACCTTGGCTGTCACTCGTGCTAATGTCTCCAACGTGGGCTGGAGAGGGGAGGGTAGAATAGAACAACAATCTAGAAGTCGTAAGCTCTCTGCAAGCAGGAGACCCTGACAATGGCTGAGGGTTAGGTTGAGTTCACCCAGATCCTGTGAAAGCATCCCGGATCGCAGTACGGGGTCCGGGTGGGTCTTGCTGCGTGTGCTATCAACGCTTATGAAGCGATAGGCGGTGAGACGTGTGAAATTCCTTATGGGGATAGATGATATGGCACGGAAATAAAGCGATTTGGCGAAAAGGGGATGAAGGAGTGGCACTCACGCAATCACCCTTATGATGGTATGTGCTCGCACTTAATAAACGCTGTCTGACCTCAGTGAACCCTAACGGGATCCTGGTGAAACCTTAGAGACAGGTACCCCCACGCATCAGTATAGAAACCTGCTGAGCGCCGTCGTGATGCGGTTTCTGGTCCCCTTCTGCCTGACCGTCCCATCCACACTTGTGTGTCAGGTTGCGAGGCTGTTGACTTATGTCACGACACTCGGAAATACGCCGACGCCCGGTGAATTTCAAAGTAAGTCCGATCCATTGTTTTCAATTTAATTAGTCACTGAACTCGTGCTGTGTTAGAGCTCCTCTTACCTTCACCCCCTCGAAGACGGTCTTGACGCATACAAGCGTGGCGCAATGGATCCGCTGACGGAGGATGCCCGGGACCGCTACTGCCATGTCGGCCTCTCACCCGGGGAGTTTCTCACTCCTCACCCGGCCTTCGCTCAGTTCAGTCGGGACAAGATACAGGCCATATATAATGACTTACAAGAACGCGGATACCATCATGAAGGACGTTGGCAGAATGTTCGTGTTGGTGGCTCCGGGGATGCGATGCCCTCTCCGGAAGATAGATGGGTGGCACTCATCACCAGAATAAGTGAATCCCGTCGTCGTTGTTCGGGAGCTGATGTGGACGAGCAGATATTTCTTTCCGCCAGCGGTCGGTCGGAAGATTTTGCTTCGTCATGGCAAGAATACGGATGGCGTTCGCATGCTCTCGCACTCGTGGAAGGCCAGCGCAAGGCCGACATCGTTCTTGTACCCAAGTCTCACAAGAACGTCAAATCCGTTCCTTTTGGCGCAATACTCACTTACATAGAGGTCAAGGAAAGCATGAACGACGAGAGCATCAAGGCTGCTGCGCTACAGCTATACCAGTGCGCCGGTCTCGCCACGGCCTGTCAGATCAACCGAAGTTTTTTTTTAGGTGCTATGCTGCTTGGCCGCGATATGATGCTTGTCCTCTTCGCACGTGGATCAAGTTTTTATTCTGAACCCTTCAACGTCGACACAGATCCTTTCCTTTTCATCAAGACGGTTCTCGCCTTATCATCCGGCTCTCATCCGGTCCTCGGTTTCGATACTCGCTTCTTACCGGACTCTATGGGCCACTCCCTCAGCATCGGCCATAGCCAGGTCGTCGTCCTACGTCGAACTTGGGCCAGGGGTATCGGTATGGATGGGAGGGGAACCAAGGTCCCCGTCTGCAGGGACGCCGATGACCCTACACAATGTTACGCGCTCAAGGACTGTTGGCTGCCCCATGGTGGACCAAATGACGTCGACAACGACATGGCCCTCGTCTCGCGCAAGCCAAAACGGATGACGAGGAAGCAGCGCGAAATCTTTGGCGAGCAGGACAAGTACAACATCTTTCGCAACTGCATCCCCACACGGGGAACCGAGTGGGACTACGAGAAGCACCTCCCTGGGATTCCGATCCTCCAGCACGTCGAGTTCGCCACTTTCCATCATCTCGGCGAGTATCGGCCCGACACCACGGACGCTATCGCTAGTCGATTCTCACGCGAAGGACTTACCATCGAGCAGCGCGTACACGTTCGTACATTATCTAAGACATGTGGTGTCTCGTTACCTTGGTTCTCTTGCCGTCGGGAGTTTGTGGGAGGGATGATGTGCGTGGTTGCAGGTAAATTCAACAGCTAAGATTTGAGCTCTATGACTTACCATTCTCCGCAGCCCATTTCAATGGCGGGCTCAAAGATCTCCTTCATTCCGATATCAGTGATCCCAACATCTGGATCTGTGTAAACGACCCTGAGGATGTCTGCGAAGTGATTCCGGACTGGCCACCCGATCCCACGTCGTACCCTCAACACCCCATTGTTTTAGGTGACTGGGGTATGGCAGAAGACCGCTTTCCGAGCAGCAAAGTCAATAGTAAGGCGGGAGGAATGACTGTAAGTGTACTTTTTATCGTTATTCTTTGACAGCCGTTGCTGACCTCTATTTCGCAGGGCACATTTCCTTTTCTCGCCGCAGAATTAATGTCACAAGGGGGACTCAAGGGTGACATCGCTCACGACGTTTGTCACGACCTCGAGGCTATCTTCTGGGTGATGTGGATCATTAGCATCAATACGACAGGTCCATACAACCAGTGGTGAGAGTGGAAGGATATCTCGTCGCATCCTTTCCCGGGACACTTCCGTGAACCTATCAACGCTATCGGAATGAACAGGGAGGTACCTGTTTGGGCCACCCCAGGTATTCATCCAGTCGCTCCCCGGGACGTTTACCATTTCAAGTGCGAGATCCCAGAACGACTTTTTTTCCATTCCATGTCACCATACTGGAGTGAGGGGGAATGCGGCTGAGTATTCAGGGATGGCATGGGCAAATTACGTGAACATTTCGTTTGGGACCGTCAGCCTGACGGAACCTATAAGCCGCCGAAATCAATCACTCCAGAAGTCTTTGTTGAAATCCTAGCGAATATGCGCGGATCCATTCCCCCTGGCGATGATTGCGCTGCGACTCAGGTCGAAGAGGCTCGACAACGCTACGCCAAGTTGCTGCAGGAACCTGACAGGGAGTTGGGCACGGCCGCGCTCGAAGAGACGTTCCTCCTACAAAATGGAAAGACTATCTTTCTCGCGTCTAATTCAAGGGTAACTACCGAGAACGCAACGGGCAGCAGCGGTAGCAAGCGAAAGACACTTGATCTTACTCCATCCTTCTGCAAGGAAAAACGGTTACGGGCAGATCGGCACCAAACAGGAGGTGGGGAGTCGTCAGTAGTCGAAGCGACACTGAATAACCAAGGCACAACGCCACCCGAGCTCTCTGTACCGAAGGGCAGTCTCAAGTCGAAAAAGGTTAGCCAGAACCCATCTGTTGTCAGCTATCCCAGGAAGTCTTGCCGTTGCAGGCCATCGAAGGGTTGTAGGTCAACATCATTGAAGAAGTGATGGATCTTTGCGTATTCTCTCAGCTGACTCCGCTCGTTTTCGATTCCACATCCATTCTTCTATGTCCACTTTCAGCTGATCCCTTCTGCACGTTCTGAATTTGAAATGGTCTCAGTCTCTATTTTGTAGCTCTGTCTGATATCTTACTTTTGTGCATAAATTGAACAAC
Organism: Tylopilus aff. beelii; assembly: GCA_038094295.1. Classification (NCBI taxonomy): domain Eukaryota; kingdom Fungi; phylum Basidiomycota; class Agaricomycetes; order Boletales; family Boletaceae; genus Tylopilus; species Tylopilus aff. beelii. The sequence continues at coordinate 8,204 of JBBPTU010000726.1, read as the reverse complement.
TACATCTCTAACAAACACTGAAGTGCTTGTCGTGCACCACTTTGGAATGGCCACGGTTGTCCGCTCTTTCGATTAGAACCCATTTGTGGACTTGTCGGAAGATACACATGTAGTGGCGATGTGCTGCGAACATTGGGACACCAATCAGAAGCGCCTAGGATCTTGTGGAAATATGGGAATTTCCCTCGCTTACGTATGTGGAAAGCGGCAAGCTGTGTGAGTGCCACTTCCCTTTTCGCCAAATCGCTTTATTTCCGTGCCATATCATCTATCCCCATAAGGAATTTCACACGTCTCACTGCCTATCGCTTCGTAAGCGTTGATAGCACACGCAGCAAGACCCACCCGGACCCCGTACTGCGATCCGGGATGCTTTCACAGGATCTGGGTGAACTCAACCTAACCCTCAGCCATTGTCAGGGTCTCCTGCTTGCAGAGAGCTTACGACTTCTAGATTGTTGTTCTATTCTACCCTCCCCTCTCCAGCCCACGTTGGAGACATTAGCACGAGTGACAGCCAAGGTGTGTCAAAAAACAATTTGCCTCCACTGGTTCAGTGCCGTTCAAGCACAACTTGGCAGCCAACGTTGAATGACGACCCTTGCAACACGGTGCCAGGTGCCATCTCATGTGAGCAGAAGCACTCGCTCCCCAATTTGAATACCTCCATTTTAACATGCTGGCGCAAAGCTTTTGCCGCACCAGATCCACTCCTTACATAACGGCAGCTGGCATCCGAATACATTCCCGCAACATCGTGAACAATTGGAATGACCTAGTATTCTCACTCTGGACCCATGATGAGGCTGGAGCCATCACTACACCTTGTTATCACGCGAGCAAGAGAGTAATGATGCGAGTCAGTGGGTTAGACCGAGTCGCAACATTGCAGAGCGATTTACCATTTGGTGGTCCGAGGGAAGTTGTATGAAAGATCGGGATCGCGCTCGGTGGGCAGAAGCGACAATAACGGAGGGACCAAAGCGCCGACGATACGATATGGGCGAACGGTATTCAAACGGCTGGCTTGCAATGGTTGGTATCTGTTATATTCTCGCACATATCTGGGTCGATCCTGAACGGGAGTTTGTACGTAAGTCACACTTCTCCAAGGTGGTAATTTGACCATCACGTCCGACACTACAGTACATCCATCAAGTTCCTCGATGCTGGTAGCACCGTTGAGTTTAGGACTTGGTGCATCGTTGCTCTGGACACAGAACACAGAGCACCGAGCACCGAACACCGAGGACTCGTCATTCCGCACGAACGACGGGAGCAACATTAGCTCGGACGACCGCACTCCACGAAGGTCAGTGTAAACCAGGAGTTCAGACACTAGTCACACAGCGTCTCACCAACTATCATAACAGCTTGAAATCTAATGTCCCAGCGGCGGCGAACACATGAAATGTGGTGACCACAAACTCGAACATGAGTTACATGACGGTCTAATTGCATCCGACAACCAGAATTGGCATCCCCGGGCGTTCCGATACGGCCTACCCCTCATGCTAAATTATTCTCTCAACTTTTTCCGAGTGTCACACCATCACTGACGGAACTGTTCGGCGGTTCCCTCCTTTGGTCGTTTGATTCAATCTTCCCCGTCACCACGGCCAGATTCATTGACAATCTTGTTCTTTAGATACCCTTCTAGAAGGAATGAAAATAGAGGCTGGGCTGTTCATGCCTTCGAACTGACCTTCCAGCAACGTCGATTACTGAGTCAAACTTATGTGTAAAGACCTGTCGACTAACGCACCCCTCCCTTCTATGGTGGAGCGAAGCGAGTGCACGTACCATCCGCACACACTGTATGCTTTCAGTCATTGGTCGAACGACTGCTCGTAATCTCACGCTGTCCTCCCGTATGTCCCACATCCACGGGACACTTATTCAGCTGACAAAATAGAGGCCAGAAAAATAAGACAGGTGCCTCGTCCTCGGATCACCAACTGTGCCTCGGCCTCGGCCAATGTGATTGATTTTGTCACGTTTCAGAGTTGATCGGTATGCCAAGTTGCCGATGAACGTTGACGCCAATGTAGTACTGGTCTGTTGGTCTAGAAACCGGACTAATTCCGTTTAATCATATATAAGAGATCTGTCGACTGGCCCCGCACAATCACAAGGTAGCTTAATCGTAGCTAGTATGTGGTCCTACGAACCACTGATAGTAGTATAACTACATCGCGTGTAATAATACACGTACGTGGAAAGAGATGTGAAAACTTAGTCTACCTCGGTGAATCAGAGAAAGTTGAGTCGTCCGTAGATAACGCCGAAGCTGCTAGGAAAGGATTCCACCCGCGCAATACTGTACCAGCCAATTGAATTCGTCTGTCACGTGTCACACAGCCAGTTGACGAGACGAAAAATGTCCATTGTAACGCGTCACAAGAGGAAGTGTCGAATTAGTCTACCTAATTGTATCAATGTGAATTTAGATTACACTCAGTACTACCGTGGGTTTGCCTTTCGTTTACGCTTCCCAGCTCCTCCCGTGCTATGTCGCCCTTAAATTCCAACGACTTGGCCAGTCTACCTGCTCCAGTGTCGTCTTCGTGAGTGATTGTCAACCATTCCTCTGACGAAATCGGTATGTTGTCACGCATGATCCGAAAGAATGACGAATTACTTTTTTCGTCTCCCTTGTAATGCGTCACAAGGCATGACGAATTCAATTGGCTGGTACAGTATCATGAGGGTTACCACACAACGGCTCGGAGAGGATTCAATGATGTCCCAGCCTGGACACTACAGTAGAAAAGACCTGGCGCCGAGCAAATATAATGTAGGGAAATAGATACTATTTTGGGGGCTTGAAGCGCGAAGCCCTGCGCGAGAAACATATACAACCATGTCGTATCATGACAGAGTGCCAGGGAGCTATGCAACCAAAAATATATATGGTAAGTGAGAGAGAAGGGAGAGTTGTAATGGAGACACGAGGGAAATAAAAGAAAGGGGTGGGCCACGCGGTGATGAGAAAGGATTGCGAGGACTTCTTTAATGATACAGTTTATTTGTCGGAAGAACAGATAAACGACTTTTTTAAAGGCTTACGTAGTGGGCCATGGAAAAGAAGCCAGATGGAAACCCGAGTAGAAACCTGAGGGGAAATGAACGCAACGAGGTGATGTATCGTGTCCGTTAGAAGTTTTGCATCGCAGAATCGTAAAACTCGGCTTGCGCAGGGGAATTGTATGCTTGTTGGTTCTGCTGCTGAAGTTGGTGCTGAAGGTTCGTGTCTTCTGCCGGAAGTAGTATAGGAAGGTGAAGATAAGTGGCAAAGAAGTTGTCCTCGTCCTGTGGGAGCATGGGAGGGTGGAAAAAATCCATCGGCGAGTCCTCCGCTGGTAGCATAGGAGGGTGAACCAATTGAGGGGACCGGTCTGCGGCAACCGCAGGGGGGTGCCAAAACGCATTTCCAGAGTCACGGAAGACACTGTACGATGAGAAGAAAGGGAAGTCCATCGAAGAGCGGCGAGAGTGAGACGCAGTAGAGGAATGGCTTGAGTAGCAGTCTGCATAGGACTAAAAAGGGACCGCGGAGGATGGTGGCTCAGATGCCGAGTCTATGCTCATGCGCCGACGTTTCGTCGTCCTCTGCTCATTGTTGGAAGCGACCACCATCTCCAAAATTTCGACAGTGGAAAAAGGAAGAGCATCTGGTGGCATCTGGAGGTTCTGGCTCAGATAATCAGGATGATATGGGCCAGGGTACGTATTTAAACACATTCGAGTAGTTTGGCTGATTGTTGTAGCCAGTATTCTGCGTTTCAGGCCCAGGCGCTCAGAAGATGTGCTTTGAGCAGACGGTTCTTCGTTGAATTCATACGCAGGCTGAGTAGTAGAGTCTGGTGTCAGGGTAGGAGAACGTTTCGCACTCGGTGAAGTCCGGCGACTCGCGTCAGGGCTAACGAAAGGGGTTTCGGAAGACTCTGGGCCGGTGCGCCGAGCATCGTGGTGCGAAAGCTTGCGGAGAACATCCGATATCATGGAAATCGGACTTGCTGACCCGTGCAATTTATAACTGACATGACAAGCTTTAGTAGATGGATAACCAAGAGGACACCACTCACTATAAACCGCATCTAATTGTTGTGTCGCAATATGAGTCACCGCGTAAAATGAACCACATACGAAAACTTACGCATTGCAGACCGTCTTACCCTCGTCATCCTTCCGCCAGAGTGGTGTGGCAGTGGTGTGGCAGTTGTAGCACTGAGCTGTGCCGACCACTCCACTGAGCTGAGTGGTGTGTCACATGTACCGAGGAGACCCACCAAGGACGTCAACCACCTCCTGGCAAGGAGTCGCTTGCGAGCGACCTCGCCGTGGCTGGCGCGCATACTCTTGGGACGTGGGCGTTCATGCTTCCAAGATCATGAGTCTGTTTGTCACAGGCGCCGTCAAAAAATCACATACCAGCTTGCAATACAAGCCGCATGCGTTACAATTCAGCTCATCGTTCAAGCCACGGCGCAGAGAGGCGTGTGCGTGGCGCCACAATTAGAACACTCCTCCAAGGGCAGAGTTGCCCTTTCCACAAAGAATGGCCGGGTTGACACTAGTGGCGGTGGCACCAGGGCCAGATGTCCGCATCAGCAAAATGTCACCTGCTTTTTTTGGACTTGAGCAACTTCAAGTCTTGTTTCAACTTTGGAAGCACTCTTAGGAAACCTTGAATAGCTTTAAGCAACTTGTAAATTATTCTCTCGACACTTAATGAATATATTTAGTTACAATATTTAGTTACATGTGTAACTACTAGTAGAGAATTACACAGGACAGGCCAACTCGCACGAACTAGATCCCCAAAGCATGCCTAGAAATCGCACGGGTATCCCTGTCCAAAGCCCGCGCCCACAACGGGTAAACCCGTGTGTATGGCGTTGACGACGCTGTGGTAGCCCGGGGTCAGCGCAGACGCGTCGTCGTCGCTTACGACGCGGTAATGGTGGTGGCAAGGCTGCCACTGCTGCTGCATCGTTATTGATGACATGGTGGTGGGGTCGGTGCGGACGCGTCGTCGTCACTGACCACACGGCGGTGGTGGCTGTGTCCGAGTCGTCGTTGGGGTCGGCAGACACACGTTGTCACGACTGGTGGAAGTGGGTTGCCGCCGCCGCCGCCGGGTCGTCGTCGTCGGCATTGGCAAGATGGTCACGGTGGTGGTGGCTGTGTCCGAGTCGTCGTTGGGGTCGGCAGACACACGTTGTCACGACTGGTGGAAGTAGGTCGTCGTTGTCGGCATTGGCAAGATGGTCGGGTCGGCGTGGATGTGTCATCGCAACTGACGATGTGGTGGTGGTGGCAGCGGGGTCGCTGCTGGCATCGGCGTTGGCGTGGTAGTTGGGTCGGTGTGGATGCGTGGTTATGGATGTAGAGGTGGTGCCACGTCACTCGAAAGGATGTGGCGAAGCAGCTGAGTCAGCATGTGTGAGAGTGCGAGCGGACTTGTGAAAATTTCAAGTCTGGCCCATCACACTGATGCTGCACCCGCTGACAGCAAACTAGCAGGTGACATCACCACCACTAACTCGGTGAGACGACGACAACCTCCTCAACCACGCGCAGTAGCACGACGACCGACAACTTGAATAACGGCGCTAGGGCGCACCATAGCGATAACAGTTTCCGCCACCACCACCACAAAGGCGGCACAGCGGCGTACCCGTCACCACAGCGCCGACGACGACGGTGACACGGCAGCAGAAGCACCACCACCACCACTGCTACATCGAGTGAAAGTGCAAAGCAGTGGCATGCCACTACCCAGCTGCGGCGAAGGCAGTGCGGATGACGACGACGAGGGTGAGGCATGTACCGGCGAGCCCATCACCACAGCGCCGACGACGTGTTCGTTACTGTGGCCCATTACCACTGCACTACCCCAAGCACGAAAGCGAATGGAGCACAGCGACGTGTGCGCGCAGACGACGATGACGAGAGCCAGAGCATGCAACGGCGTACCCATCACCACAGTGCCGACGAAGATAGCGACACCTCGCGGTAACGGGGACGATGATGTGCTCGTCACCGCGACCCGCCATCACCACACTACCCCGAGCGCGAAAGCGAATGGAGCGCAGCGACGTGCGCGCAGACGGTGACGACGACGAGGGCCAGGGCATGCAACGGCGCACCCGAAAGCAAATCCAGCGCAGCGACGTGCGCGCAGGTGACGACGACGAGGCCAGGGCATGCAAAGGCGCACCCATCACCACAGCGCCAAAGATACTAGCGACACTTAGTGATAACGAGGATGACGTGCTCGTCAGCACGGCCCGCCACCATCACACTACCCCGAGCACAAAAGCGAATGGAGCGCATCGACCTGTGCGCGCAGACGACGGTGAGGGCCAGGGCATGCAATGGTGCACCCATTACCATAGTACCGACAACGATGACGCGGCGGTACCACCATCACCACCACCGCCCTCTTGAGCACCATGCTACCACACAACGATGGCGGGGATGAGGGCATACTACGGCGCGCCCGCCACCAGCCTACCACCACAGCGCCGACGACGCGGCACCACCCCCACCATCACCACCGCTACTACCACGCAATGGCAGCGAAGGCAACACAGCGATATGTGCACACAGCAGCACCGACAATGGTGTCGCGGCAACATCCCCATCATCACCACCGCTGCAGCATGCAACGGTACGCCCGCGACAACAGCGTCGACAATGTAGCACCACCCCCATCATCACTACCGCTGCCACCACTCAATGGTGGCGAAGGCAGCGCAGCTGATCCTATCATATTTACTCGCTGGTGTGCCCTTGCTGAAGGACCGTATATAGGTTGCTTGTTGTATGATTATTACTTATGTTCCATTAAATCACCTTATCTATTTTGATTGGTGTCCGAAAAGCTGGGCTCAAGCTTGTGTGTGTGACTTAATAGTGTCTTGTGTGATCTACTTAAATGTCTTGAGTGCTCTTTTTCAAGATTGGACATAACTTATTAAAGATGGTGACTCTTGTGTCTTGATGGTCTTGGTCGTCTTGTTCAAGTCCGCTAAGACAATTTAAGGTTTGATGTCATTTTGCTGATGCGTCGTGGGAGCGTTCTGGGTCTTAACTGTGAGGCTGGGGGGACTGACATTTCCCCGTGTTCCTGCGCTGGGGCTAAGCTTGGCAGGCGAAATAGTTTGAGGGGCTTCCTCGACAAGAAGGGAAACCGGGGTGGTTGTGTTTGATTGGCCGTTATTGAGAAAAGGCTGGGAATCAGAAGAAGAGGAATCAGGATCGGAGGTAGAAGCGGATATCTCCTGCATCATGATGTCGGGGTCAGAAACGAGGAGGGTCTCGTTTTGCTCAATGAGATAGGAGGAGGACAGGTCGTCTGTATGATCAACATTGCTGAGGATTTCGTCGAGCGGAAGTTCAATCGTCGGACGCAGAATGCTGAGACCGCGAAATGAAGTGTTGGTGACACTTTACCATAGTTCATAGCACTGGAAAGAGAAGGCTGGACAGAGAGGAGAGCGGAAGGACCGAAGCCGTTAGAGAAGAGAGGAGGAAACCGAAGGAAAGGCTGATCATCAGTTGGATGCTTGCGCTTCCGGAAGCCAGTGGAAGCGTCCGTGTCAGTGTAGGCGGGTTCGTCGCCAGCAACACACTGTGGGAAGTAAATGCCACACTCAGAAGTGACAGCGTCACCGCTGAGAAGTGTCGTTAGCCATTCACATCAGTGACATCTACTTCTAATCAGTGGCTTTGAAAGGCATGTCACTATCTGCCCTTTTGGACTACTGGGCAAAAGTGACATTACCACTGTTCAGGGGTGTATATGTCACTGTACAGAAGACTCCTTGACAATGCTCTCGAATGTCTTTTAGGGCGTTCTCCAGCCACCAACTCACAATTACATTAGGAACCATACGAGCTAGTATTGTACATTAGACTCGTAAATGTATGTCAGTCGGGCTAACAGCGTGCGCAACTAAAGTACAATTAGTCAGGTTCGAAGTGTTCGTACAAAGTGTAGCGTGTTGGCGGTCATGTTCATGACATCAGTAAATCACTTCTTGCTCTAGAGAACTTGCTAGCACTGGGAACCATCTATAGTATTCCAGCAAGGTCCAAACTGGACATGTCATCCAAGTAAATCACTCTTAGTGAGAGGTACTATGCCTGTTATACTTAGGTAGCTACTGTCCATAATATATTCTATGGAGTAC
>JBBPTU010000725.1:0-18756 GCA_038094295.1 Tylopilus aff. beelii | reverse complement strand
GAGGAGAACGGGCTGCATTTTATCGGATAAATTCAGCATGCCAAGCCGAATAAGCAGGGAGATCAGACAGAATCAGCAGTCGACTGGACCTGAAATGGAATATCTTGCTGCGCAGACATGCTAACCCCTTGTATACTAAAGTACAATCAAAAGTAGTCTATATGGCACTCCACGAGGCCTCACGAACTAACTTAACGTTGGCAATCGGTTGCCGAAAGCAGATAGCAAGGACTGCGGTGCGTCGAGTAGCACAGCTTGAATGCGGGGCATATTGATGAAACGATTCCAGCATGGTAGCGAAAGAGATGGAGACATTATCCTTGCTTATAGTAGCCCGAGGAGGAAATCCCGGTCCGGATTTGCCGGAATCAGAGGGTGGAGCAAGCGGCTATTCTAGTCGATGTAATGGGCTAGGGTAGGCGGGTGACATGAGGTATTGGCGTGTGCAACGCTGTGCTGGGTCCAGGATGGGGCAGGTTGCTCTAAGCGTCGGCACTATAGACCTAGAAGTTCGGCTCAATAGGCGTGGCCAGAGTTGACGGACTATCGGCATTGGCATCATGCTAAAGCCCCAAAGCCGATGGGATATCATGTCAAGCAACCCGAGTCCACAGCACCCAGGCCAATCGGTTATCACACAGGCCAACCCGAGTTTATCATGCCAGCCAACCCGACTCCATCGCCCCAAAGCTGATGAGCCATCAGGCCGGCCAGCCCGCTTACATCGCCCCACAGCAGACGGCCATCATGTCGGCCAACCCGACACCATCGCAGCAAAGTCGATGGGCCATCAGGCCGGCCAGCCTGAGGCCATCGCGCCAAAGCCGACGGGCAATTAGGCCAGCCAGCCCGACTCCATCGCCTCACAGCCGACCGGCCAGCATGTCGGCCAACCCGACACCATCGCAGCAAAGTTGATGGGTCATCAGGCCGGCCAGCCCGAGGCCATCGCGCCAAAGCCGACGGGCAATTAGGCCGGCCAGTCCGACTCCATCGCCTCACAGCCGACCAGCCAGCATGTCGGCCAACCCGACACCATCGCAGCAAAGTCGATGGGTCGTCAGGCCGGCCAGCCCGAGGCCATCGCGCCAAAGCCGACGGGCAATTAGGCCGGCCAGCCCGACTCCATCGCCTCACAGCCGACCAGCCAGCATGTCGGCCAACCCGACTCCAGCGCACCAAAGCCGATGGGCAATCAGGCCGGCCAACCTGACTCCATCGCACCAAAGCCAATGGGCCATGAGGCCAGCCAGCCCGAGTCCATCGCGCCACAGCCGATGGGACGTCAGACAGGCCAACCCGACCCCATAGTGCTGAAGCCAATAAGCCGGCTAACCTGAGCACATCGTGCCAAAGCCGAAGGACCATTAGGCCGGCCAACGCGGGTCCATCGCGCCAAAGCCGATGGCCCATCAGGTCAGCCAACCCGACTCCATCGTGCCAAAGCCGATGGCCCATCAGGTCGGCCAACCCGACTCCATCGTGTCAAAGCCGATGGCCCATCAGGTCGGCCAACCCGACTCCATCATGTCGAAGTCGATGGCCCATCAGGTCGGCCAACCCGACTCCATCGCGTCGAAGTCAATGGCCCATCAGGTCGGCCAACCCGACTCCATCGTGCCAAGCCGATGGCCCATCAGGTCGGCCAACCCGACTCTATCATGCCAAGCTGATGGCCCATCAGGTCGGCCAACCTGACTCCATCGTGCCAAGCCGATGGCCAATAATGTCGGCCAACACGACTCCATCACACCACAGTCGATTGGCCATCAGGTCGGCCAACATGAGTCCATCATGCCAAAGCCGATGGGCAATCAGGTCGGCCAACCCGAATCCATCGTTCCAAAGCCGGTGGACCATCAGGCCGGCCAACCCGACTCGATCGCACCAAAACCGACTGGCCATCCTGTCGGCCAATCAGACGCGATTGGGCTACACGCTACTGGCCATTAGGCCGGCCAACCCGACTCAATCGCTCCAAAGCCGACGGGCCATCATGCGGGCCAGCCCAACTCGATCGGGCTAAATGCGACAGGCCATCATGTCGGCCAACCAGATCCGATCGGCCTAAACACGATGGACCATCATGTCGGCCGACCCATTTTGATCAGCCCAAACACGACGGGCCATCAAGCCGGCCAACCCAACTCGATCGGGCTAAACGCAACGGGCCATCATGTCGGCCAACCCGTTTCTATCGGGCTAAACACGACGGGCCATCTGCTTGGCCAACTCATTTTGATCGGGCTAAACACCACGGACCATCACGCCAGCCACCCCGACTTCATCAGGCTAAGCACGACGGGCCATCATGCCGGCCAACCTGACTCTATCACGCTAAGTCCGATGGTCTGTCCTTTGGGCCCACCCGACCACGCCTGGCTAATCCGGATGGCCCGACTCACCGGCCAACTGGAGCCTATCGTGCTAAGCCCGATGTGCTGCAGCCCCGTGCAACTTGCCCCAGCCAACCAGAGCTAATCGCGTCAAAGCTGATGAATCCCAGATTCGGCCAACCATATCTCCTCGATTCAATGTTAGAGCGTCATGGCGTCGGCCGACCCGTACACGCTGTGCCAAATGCGACTGCTGTTGCAAGCCGGGCCGACTGGAGCGTGTCCTGCTGATCACCATCCATAGCCTATTCATTTCAGTCGACTAAAACAGCCCAGGATCTGGCCGGCGCCCACAGCATTTCCAGCCGGCCAACCGACCGCCTCCTCTGTGTCCCCGACATGGCCTATGCGATCTCAGCGATTACCCCTATATATGGCTCTCTTGTGGGCCTATACGTATCCCACCAACATGGGTGCTCCTTCGGCCAACTCGTTGATATCGCTTCGTCTCTGCCCTCGGCCTGCCTCGGGGTCGTCCGATTGGCTCGGGTGAACCGCAAGCCGGCTCGTCCGAATGCCTCGGCGAAAAACCACCACATGGGCTCAGGGATGATGGCATTTGTTGGTTAAGTCACCCAATGATCAGGTTATCGGACGAATCCCGGCTGGACATTAGTCTGAATCCACTGCATTGGTATCGAACAACGTCCTGCGTTCGAAGGGCAAACTGCGGAAAGAGCCGAGGCGGACAAATAGACGTGCCACCCTCAGCCATTGCATCATACAGACTTGCCATCTTGATTGCGATGTATTCTTGGTTGCATGTTCACCGGCAACCTGTGGAAACGAGTGTGATACCAAAGTAACGCCCACCTTAACAACGAGGCCTCCTTGGCACCTTTCAGACTCACTTTACAGGTCACTCTCAGAAAGTCCACCGATCCCCGGAACGCAACATGCTCAACCTCGTTCTTCCGGCCTCACTCACAGGCATATCTGGCTTTACGGCCCAGACATTTTTTCCCTGTGTTTTCGGCACAGCAGAGGGTGTAGAGACCCCGTTCAAACCTACCTTTCTCAGGATGTCAACAACTTTTCGTCGTGGAATTACTTCTTCGATCCAGTCTACGGCACCTTGACATAGTCAGTATGTTATCCCATGTCGCCCGAATGTGGAACTAATACGTTCTTCTATCATAGACGTATGGTGAACTACCATGCGTTTTACGGTGTTCAACTACCACTTTCACCTCCCTTCTTGTTCGTACTGCGGTGTGAAGTGACGAAGAGAATTCATGACCAGACCTACTCTTGACATCGCTCGATCCCACTGCGTATGTCATTCGTTTTCCTGCTGTTTGTTATCCACCCTCGGTTCCCCAACCTCGTCTTCTTGGTGTGGTCATCGAGTTTATACATATCATGGAAGTGATTTTTAGCACTCACTATGCTCTTGGAATCTTGCGTCATATCAGTTGGCAAACTCCTTGATGAAAGAAGTCAACCGTGCCCATTTTATATGCCATGTATATAAGATACCACCAGAGTTCGGGCGAGGACCATACTTTACCTCGCAGATGAATACTGTCTGAAGGATATCAGACATCACTATTATCGCACCAGTGTGGAGTGGGGCGGGGCTGTTTGAGAGGTATGCAGGACTTGATTTATTTATGCAGAGATGGTGCATGCGTCGCAGGAAGATGTCTATCGGGGAATCAAACGGGCGGTGCACTATCGAGTGAGTGCATTCCGTTTATTCACGTGGGCATCTGATTCATCTTCTACTGTTGTGCAGGTATACACTGTGGGAAATATATATGTTGAATATCATGAAGTAAATACATGATTTCTAGTTGAACTATGCACATTTTTCATTTGATGTCAACTGTAATTCAGTGGAATCCCGACTCACTGAATCCCGTGAATCACCTGGTGATTTTCAGTTTAAATTGTGTCGGAAATATTCACTACAATTCCTCTGATATTCCACAGGGTAATTCACTGATAAATGATGGCAAGTACAGTTGAATTTTCTCGCATTCCATTTGCTGCGCTCGGGTATCCCATGCATTAAATTGTCATACATTACTAGATAGAACACTCGGAGCTGTTACAAAACGAAGATACAGTATTTGCTTTCACGAAAGAGTGTTTGGAGTAGATGTACTAGGATGATTGCGAACTCGGAGAAGTATTTACCGCAACACCAGTGCACTACTGGATTCAGTAATCCTTGTTTGTCAGCTGGACGAGCGCTGGCTGTGTCGGAGGTCCTTCATCGACTGAGGGTTCTGGAGTTCTTTTGAGGTCGACTGAAAGGTGAATTCTTGCTGCGATTCCTGCCAGATGTTCGAGAGATATTGTGGGCCCACTGCACCTTGTCGATGCTGTGGATTCCCCTCGATCTCATCATAGGGCACACTGAGGCCAGGCTCCGATTCACTAGGGACAGGTGCAACCTCAGCAGGCTGTTGCATGTATTTCTTCGAGGTTGTGCTGGGAGTGGGCCTGGCCTCCGAATGGGGTTGAGGTTCCCATGCCTTTGATGATGCGCTAGGGGCAGGTGTAACGGCAGGTTCAACAGGGGGGGCGCTTCTGTTTTTTTGAGGGCATGCTGGGGCTAGGCCTCTGATTCGCTAGGGGCGGGCGCAACCTTGGCAGGCTGTGCGTACTTTGTCGCAGGTGAGAAACCAATTGAGATCTTGTGCGCCAGGATTTCACTTACTCTGGAGTTGGCAGATCTCTTCCTGAGTCTCACCAATCCTTAGCTGAGCACAACCAACATGACTCGTTTTTTTCTTCTTGGAATCACGGCGAGTCATTGTGGTTGGAGATAAGGACAGCCTCCACGCACTTGAAGGTGATTGCCATGTTTATGTCATGTGACCAATGCTTACCAATGTCTGTGTAGCGCTAACAGTCTGCTGTCGCCTTGTCAAGTCACAATCGAAGTCCTTTCAAAATCTTGGCTGTTTGTTAGGTCCAGGAGGCTTAGTGTCTCTCAATGCAATGAGTCATCTCAGTCGGCGTGGCTGCAGTAGCAGCCTCGCCACCACCACCGGGTCGTCTGCAGCGACGTCGTGTCCACATCGACCCCACTGCATCGTCGGCAACGATGATGCCGCCCCGCCTCTCTTGGGCACGAAGGCGACCACCTAGGCAATTTGCATGGGTGTACCCCCAGGTGGCCCCACCCACACCCGTTGACATACCCGCACCCCTGGTCAGTGTGCAGGTTAGCACACGGGTGCCATCCTGGCACACCCATGCTGACACCCGCACCCCAAACATCCCAGGGTGCATGCGACAACATCTTGACGCCACCTACCACCTGGCATCGAACGGCATCGACACGGCGAGCGCACTGGCAACCGCGAGCTCTTGATGCCATCCGCTCGCCCTCAATGCACCCCGCCACCTCAGGCTGGCCGTTCAAAGGCATCGATGCAGGTGCAACCGTCCACTGTCGACGCCATCTGCTCGCCCTCGACACCTCCCGCCCCCTGGTCATTTGAACGGCGTCGACATGGGCGCGTTCGCTCGTTATCGACACCTTCCACTCGCCACCCGCACCCGAGCGACACCCATGCGGGTGCCTCCCACCCGTGCCATCCCTAACCATGATGACAGCGACATCGCGATGATCGAGATCGCCGCAACGTCACTGGTCGCTCGGCCCAGCTGATGCCCGCTGAATGTCCCCTCACCGAGTTGAGCGCTATGGCCCCCTCGACGCCCATCGCATTAAGTCGATGTCTCCGGAAACACGAAAGCGTTGGGGGATCATAGATCGATGTACTGGCACAGTGAAGAGGAATTTTTCTGTCGAAGATGAGGCAGTGGCAGGTGATGGGTCGGATTCGGAATGATCTTCCATAGACCCAGTAGTACACTCGACTGACATATTTGATGGCGTGGAATTTTCAGTGTCTAATTCAGTGAACATTTGCATGACTGGAGCAAGTCAGCAATGAACTGAATACTCCCAACAGTGTTATCAGTAGAAATTATAATGAATCTTCAGGCATCAGTTGAAAATAATCTGATGATCAGTGTAGTTACTTCCCACAGTGTATACTAGTATAACCTTGATCATCACAACGAACGCATTGTATCATAACCTGCGTGTTTCAAATGCCTTACATGGCCGAGCGTAAGTCTGAAAAGGTCTGGACGGCCGTGTGGGCAATCAACCCAGCATATTATAGTATTTGAGATCATGGAATTTTGGCTCCCATCCACGAGGAGAGCAGGCCTAGGGAAGCACAAAGGATGGCAGCCCTGATCACGTTCACCGCATCTCAAATCATACAACGCGGGATGCCATCCATGCCAGCCGCACACATAGTCTCCCATCAACTGATCGACCGATTATCGGGTTGTTCCCCTCTTATCCGACATTCCGGTGCCTCCCACTCAATCGTAACTGGTAGAGTATGCGTGCAGTCAGATGACCATGGAGTGCGCGCCGCCAGGACGGGAAGTAGTCCATCACGGACAGCCTGAGAAGAATGAGATAAGCAAATAGACATTTGCATGCCCTTTATTCCAGTACATGATCTTATCGATCACATTGTCGCCTAGGTCCTGTGACTCCTGTTTACCCCGTCAGAAACAAGGGGCTCGGCAGAGATAGATCGTGCTACAGTGGTAAAGAAGGCGGGCTAACTGCGATGGAAGATAATAGTATAACCACCGACCTCAGGCATGTGCCGAAGGCAGGACATTTTGGAATTGACACGAACCTTACGTGCCGCCTGACCTTTTCGGAAGGGTCACCAGAACCTCTCGGATCTCTACATCTCATCTTATACCCCCACATTGAGTGCCATCATTCGCGCTAGACAGGTCTTTACCCCCAACGCGGCGAGTAACTGAAATGCCTCCTTGTGATTGGCATTGATTGTTACCATTGAAGGTGAGGACCGCAGACCATGAGACCTCGTGGCGGAGCCTGAGGGCGACTGCGTTGTGTTTGTCATTGTTGTTGAATCGATGCAAGATGGTCATAGTGGGGTAATCGCGGATGGGTGTTTCATGGAAGTCTACCTTTCCTTATGTAAGCGTGAGCATTCAGGAAGATCATCGATACTCTGTGAGATCTGTCTAGGGTACATGAGGACGACGGACTGAGAGGCTCTGGGTTGCATTGTCCAACGCCCCCTCAGCGAACAGCACCTCGCTTCCTTGTGGGTACAGTTTTCGTTACTCGTCAGTCTCTCGATGCTGATGGCCGTGTATCGACTAGCAATCGATCCGAGTCTACCCCCGTCCATGCTTATTACAGACGTCGCACGACGGTCGTCGATTGCGTACCTGTTCTATTTCTATCTGGTGTTGTACGAGATCGCGTCGATACCGTGAAAGACACCTGCCGCATGGATCTCGGTGTGCGGTTGCGATCAGGGAGAGAGTGCGAGTCCACGAGGTCGTATCGGTGCACCGGAGGGCGACAGGCTAGTCACTGGTATTACATGACATCGTCCTCCTGCGACACGATACAAACAATGGTACGTAGCACCGTACATCACATCAATGTCTTATACTATCATCTTTCTGCAGTTTTTGTGATGGATACTTTGGTGCAAAATGGTGACTCGATCCGGACGTTGCGTGGCGGATTGATAGGTCTTTTTTTTGTCTCGACGTCTGCCGGTTGGTCGTGTTCTTCTGCGGTATTGGATAGGTTGCCAAGATTGGCAATGATTGAGGAACACACGATGAATCCACGCCTTTCAGTATGGCAATGGCGGATCATCCCAATCGCTACTTCAGTTCAGACTCAGCTCGGAGACTTCCATTTAACAGTAGCAAAGATAAACTCGACTGATCAGAAACCCTAGATTTCTGATAAGCCCCTTATATACCCATTGTACCCTTTATGATCTCGGAAAGTACACACATTTGAGCCAAACATATACCCTTATCGGGATAAGAACCAACTCGTGGAGACCATCTATCTCCCTTTTGGATCTTTGCTTCTCTGGCGATTACTCCTGCTATCCTTCCTGCTGTCTGGTCCCTGAGCAGTCCCCCATCACATCCATAAAGATTCAAACAATTTAGGAAACCTTTTGCTCTACCACGATACACCCACTGTTTCTGGTGTCTCTGCGGAACTACCAGATGATTGTACCGTGGATCAGGTCATTTTAATAGGTCCTCACACCCTTAATCTCGCTATCTAATGCTCTTTCTCGACCTTAGCTTCATCACCATGGATTACGCGGACCCGTCAAGGAATAAGATTTATTCTTCAACTCGTCAGGATCCTTGAGGGGTCAAACGGCGTGATTCAGGCCCCAGAACTACCATCGCACCTAGAGTTCCTAAAGAAGGATACAAGTATGAATTGGTCCCGGAGGAGCTCATGGTGGTCGGACGTCAGCAATTGTTTAACCCACGGGATCGAGTACGTGCATTTCCTTCAAATCAAGAGCCTGTAGATTCACCCTTCGTTATCCAGCGATCATGACAAAAGAAGTTGTATCTATGACGTTCCTTTGAGTCCGGCCGGGGTTTCTTTAATTGTGAGGCAGAGAACGTCACGTTTTTGACCAACAAGGACTTCAAGGATTCGGTCCCTTGGCCTGTACCCCGAAGATCCTGTCCGAAGATGTCAGATGCTGAAGCCAGCTGAGTACAGTTCATCGCATCCATTTTTTGTTCGTTTCTTCAATGCTGATGTACGTACAGGTGGCCAAGGGGCGGACAGAGAAATATGTCCCGTGGATCCAGAAGAGACTCAATAAACTTATTTCTGGCGTCGAATTCGATGTAGACAATGTACGAGGGGCCTTGTATGCCTGTCTGTACTAAGATCTTGCAGCTCGTGACAGGCCACGAGGATGGTATTGACGGTATTACTGTAGTGAAGCAGAGCTGCTTAATTCAAATGTGCACCTGGGCCCCCCCACACCGCAAGTCTAGAAGTTCGCCGTAAATATGATCTGGGAGAAGTTTACCTGCAGGGAATCATTACCCAGACCGTCTTGGAGGTGTTCATCATGAACAGCTTCGAAGGACCACAAGTGCGCCCCCTGCTGAATGAGGCAACGTTCCCTCTCTCTATCCCTTGACATTTTCTTCGTTCACGAATCTCTGGGGTGGTGCGGGAGGCCAAAGCGAATGGTATTGATCAGATATTTGGATAACGAAAAATGAGCAGGTACGAAGGGTCGGCGTGGAGACTTCAACTAGCATGAGAAGGAGACACATGGGCTGTGTGCGAGGCGGACAGTCTTGAGAGAGAAAAGGGAAAGCGTCAGTTGTGGAACTGAAAGAGATCTTCAAACGAGTCCGAGGAGATCGATGATAACGATCCTAAGGTCCCCTGGAGAACACGGGATGCCTGGACCATTCGTGGAGGGCTTGTAGATCCACGTAATGGAGCAATAGATTACTGGGTTGAGCTTGATAGCGACTGCTTCGCTGGCTATGATGAAGACTGAGCCTATAGCCAGTGATAGCATATATTCCCACTGCCTTTTCCGACCCTGCCGCACGCCACGATAACCATACCAGGACAGCATAACCATCATGACGATGGGTTACTAGTATATAACTAAACTATTTCAAAGGATGGGTCTGTCCCAATTGTGAATAGTTGAAAAGGGAACAAAATGACTATGGCGGGAATATGGTATGAGAGGAATCAGGCCTTTCCTCCAGCTGAGCTGCGCAATCTCTTGCTGCTCATCCCAGGTGCTTCGGTAGTATCTGCCTGGCGTTTCGTGCTCCGTCTCGCTGAACCCTTGGTCCTCGGGCCATCTAGCACCGAAATTGCAATTCCCTGGAGTCCTCCTTCTTCAAGTAAGTGCTCATAACATTGTTGTCCACGCTTGATATCGTCTTCAGAGGTACGGTCTTTATCCTCCTGGATACTGTCGTGCATATCCTTCAAAATGGTGACAAAGATATCATGCGTAATTATCTCGGTGTCCCTAGTATCCACCGCAAAATAATTGTGAAGCTTCATCAATCCGATTTTAAACCCAGTACCGGAATTGTGAAAGTAGAGGGAAATGCTGTTATAAAACCAATCAGAGGGGATGTTTCTCTTCCAGAGATGGATATCAGAGGGACCCAAATCATGCAACCCAGGAGTTGCCCAAATGGGTGGCGCAGTCCCATTGTCGCAGGGCTTGCGGGTAGCTTTGTTGTTGAATACTCGGCTACTCTGCTGTTGCACATCGACAATGGTTGTCGACCTGCTTCGTGTCGCTGGAATTGAGCTAGAGGGAGAATTTTGGGTGGCAGGCATGGCCGGAAGTTGTTGAGCATAAGGTGTCGGGAGAGGGGGGGTGTCAGGTGTCATGGGGGTGTTTGTGGCATGATTCTTGCCCGCAGATCGTGAGGCAGCACGATAGACAGCAGCGCCAGATTCAGAAAGTGTATCCTTTCTGATATCTTCCCCTTCATCTTTCCACTTCCGACGCTTGTAGAAGGGTCCGTCCATGTTAACGCACATGATCCAAAGGACCCAGAAAAACGATTCTAGGTCGTGACGGATATCATGAGGGACCATGCCCGCTATACCGCTATCCGACAGAAGATCACTGGCCATGAACGGAAGAGTACCCTTATAAAGACAGTGATGTCAGGCAGGACGCCAATCCTATTTGTAGCACACTCACTGTTACATGTCCTACGTTTTCATCCAATCCCAGAATGTCTTCCCCATAACCCCAGTCTATTAACATGCCTGCATGCAAGGGGTATGTTGTCGCCTCACCGGGCCACTCAGGCACAACATGCTTGACCCTGGGGTTTTCAACTTTGTACAGTACATTCATGTCGCTGACGTTGCAATGCATAACACCCTTCCTAAGCCCGTTGAAGTGACCTATATCAAAGTAAGTAATAAACATGCATGATGCAACAAGGTCGTCTCACTCACCTGCGAGTGCACACATCATGCCCCTGATTAATTCATGCCGACATGAAAACCACACAAGTGAAGCTCCGCATGTGTTGTACATGACACCAATGTGCTCCCGAGGACTTTGATACAATGGGATGGGTTGGCTTTCCTTCCCGTTGACGAGTACCTTGATCACATTTCCATTGCTGTCTCGCATTTTGGCATCAAATCTTTCTAGGATATTGCTGGTGGTATCCCAGCGCAGCTCGTGGACATAGCCTGGGGGGTAGTAGCCTTGATTCCTAAGGTCATCATCGCATATCGGATTGAAAGCTACCATTCGTTGACTGTGCAGAACTATCGGAATACCAGGCAGATGTCGTTCATAGTCCCATTGACGGCCGTCGTGCGCGCCTTCCTTGACAACATGACCAGTAAAGATGGTGTAGATATCTGATTCCCCGAACACCTCCTTCTCTCTCCCTTCGAGCGCCTTCGGTGTACGCTCATCGAGTAACCGATGGATCTCGATATCAGTGGTGGAACGATGGGGAAGCCAGGATAGTTTGAGGACGCAGTCAACCTGCTCCCCTGCTAAGTTGCCCAATCTTGCCGTGCAAAGAGGAACCCTTGTGCCTCTGCTATGCATAGCCGTAGACGCACAAAGAAGGTGGTTCTGCACCCGCACGTCAAAGAGATTTTCAAATTTATGGATAGCAAAAGTGTGCGGGAAGTCACCAGGCTGCAAGTTGTGGGTGAAGCCATTCCAGATACAGTCGGCGGAAGTGAGACTGATGAGAATGGTTAGAAATTCGTGAGGGGATGCGTGGATGTCCAAGGCCTTGGAGATGACGACAGAACCTTGCACGAAGAGGGCTAGTGTTAGCATCGGGCCGCAGAGAGATGAGGCAACGTAGAACCGGCGATTTGTCTGAGCAGCAGTCGCATACCCAGCTATCTCTGATAACTGCAGAAGCGCTTGCTCTGTAAGATCCTTTCTGAATGCGCTTTTCAGCTCGCAATAACTATAAACGTTTTTGAAGGTGATTGTCGACGCATCTTTGGGAACTAGGATAACGTCTGGCTTGCGAATGCCCTCGATGAGAGTTGTGGCGTGGGTACGCCAAATTGTATGTAGGTTCACTGTCGAAACCTTGGAATAAACTGCCCTAAGAATCTATATTCTGATGAATAAATCGACTAGCGATGGTAAGGAATTTATCCACTTACTGTATTGAAAAAATCTGGAATTACCTCCTTGTCGGTATGCTTTGGGGACAATCTGTTCATCTTCCATTCCTTGGAATCAGCGTCATACAGGCCATAAGACTGAAGCTCGTTAAAGATGGCATCCGCAGTATCGCGGGGGTGCTGACCGGGACGACGCAGTATGGAAGGGAGAGATATGTAAGGAAAAAAGAGAAGAGGATCGCGGTCATAGTTAACGGTGTTGCTGCACATGTCCTTGCGGATATGAGGGTCCATGGCTCCGTGAGTTTGACCCCAGAGTCCACTGTGGGTGGTCACGTAGGAGTTGGTCTGCATTAAAAAGGACTAAGTCAGAATATGGCACTGGTGGGGGCCGCTAGCTACTTGCATTGAAGGCAGCCGAGTTTCGGATAGTCCAAGGTTGAGACGCTGACATGGTGAACTCTGCTCAATATAATCGGCTCTTCGTCGTCTGGAATGAGCCCGTCATCATTGAAGGAATATATGGGCGGATTACTTACTTGGAAGCGCGCCAATGGAATGAAGGGGAGGCTGATTCAGATCCCATGTCTGCGAGTTCGTGGTGAATGAAGAGAGCCAGTCAAGCTACTGCCGACTCACCCTTAAAGCAGAATCATGCGGGAATCGCACACCGGCGCTGGCTCATACCGATTTGGACTGCAAAAGGTAAGATGAAACATTGTGTGTGCCATGCATGAGAGGTCGGCTCTCAGAGATCTGGCACGCCGATCAATCTTTACCTAATGCTCTCTGTGAGCGTAGTGACACACGTAAGCCTTCTTCTCCACTTTTGATCAAACTTTCACTAGCGCATGTACCATGGCAGATTCTCAATTCCAGCTTCAGGACCTGGGGATGAACATTGGTCAGGATGAATGGCTCATGCTCGCCATTCATCACAAGGACATCGTGATACTTCTCGAAAACTTACGGCTCTTAGACTATTTTAACCTCCTTCCGAACCATCTGCACAGCACAATCACGGCTATGGAAAATTTGCTGGGCACAGGCGAGGTGAGTCAGCACACACATTACAGCCGAGACTGAAACATGAACTCACGGTCCTGCATTCCAAGCCAATGGCTAGAGGTCCTTCTGCCATTGGTCCAGGGCCTGATGCGCCCGAGCCACTTTCAGATTGTAGTACGTATTCTCCCAGCTCTCTGAGAGAAAACAAGGGAATTCACTATTCCCACACTCTAGCCACTCACACGCCCTCCAACATCACCCCCTCTGCTTTTTCCGTCAGTCGATCTTCCCCCTTGACCACTAATTGCAGTCCTGCAAAACGGAGGACAAAAAAATGGGGCTTCCGCAGTAGTCCCTACACCGCACCGTCTTCACAGGTAGATGCAATTCTTACAGAACTGGCTGTGGTGCGCTGGGACTCATCAACGTATGACGTACAAGGATGGGTCCAGGCTATAGGGTCGCTCCTACAGGATGAGGCAGGTCTTTTTCAAGATCAGAGCCTGAGTTCAGTTGTATGGAGATGCTCACAGCTAAATGTAAGAGAGGTTCGGGTAAATTTCTTATGGATGATCACTCTCATTCAGTTGGTCACGAAGTGTCAAAGGCACATTCGCAATGCTGTACCAGCAAGCCACCACTGACCTCCTTTGATAGCATACGGTGTCGTAAAGGCGGCATCCTTTCTCTTGCTAAGATTCATCACCATAAGCTCGAAGCCATGCCTGAAAAGCCCTGTTTTGCAACATTCATGCAATGGCATGCAATGGGAACCAAGTTTGCCACTTTGGCTGGGGGTGGTTCCGTCTATATATTGATTCTCATAGCTGGGCTGGGCTTATGGGTCAGTATCGGGTCCATGCCCAACAACACACCACGGATGCTGGCCAACATCCTGAGATCTCCAACGGAACGTGAGCTGTAGTACCCATCCGAGGTTGGCTGAATTTACACTGATATCCCTACACTAACAGCCTGTCATTGCGTCCTCGTCGAGAAGTCCATTGCACCTACAATTGCTAAAATGAAAGCAGCGTCACTGCTAGCCATGGATACATTGTTTATGAGTCATGAACTTCGCTGTATCTTTTCATGCCAAACATCGCCTCAGTCGGACAAGTTCTATGACTCCTTACAAACCAGGCGAGTTCTTTTTTTACGTTTAATTCAATGCTCCACTTGGCTAATGTGTGCGATAAGTAGCACCTCATTCGAGTTTCTGAAGAGGGACATGTCGATTTGGCAAGATGGGTACCTCGCTCAGCTGGCTCCATCGCATCTTCCATGATGCACTCAATTCCTACTTGAACCAAAACTGGAAGCCCCTTCTTAAAACTGCCTGTACGTGAGTCAGATTGGTACTCATTTGCTTCCAGCAGTAATTTTTTCACGTTGGTAGTTGTACGGCCATAGGATGGATTCAGATGGTCAAATGAGCATAAGGCACTTTAATGACGTTGCTGTGAAATATCTCCACTTAGCCCAACGACGGATCGCGAATCAGGCTGCAGTCTCACTGGTCAGGGGGCCTGCTTCACAGGAGCAAGCCCTTTGGGCTTTCACCCCATCGACTCCGCACCTCACCAATCACTGGTGAGATGCGAGGTCGATGAAGTCCGCGCATGTATCCATCACTATGTACTAGCCACCAACCGCTGCCATGTGAGGCGATAAGGCAAAGTTGTAGCCTTCCGTATGGGGACTGCGTTATGGGTCCGGACCTGGCAACAACGCACCCTCCCGGCGTACGTTACGCGGTACATTAGTCAGGCAACCAGGCTAGGGTATAAGAATGATGGTTGAGAATGGAGACTGTTATGAAAAAAAAGGTACATATAGTAATTAAGTCCCATGTTACCGTCATTGGAACAGGGCGCCTGGATAACCTATGTTATGCATTTTGGCAACGAAACCCCTGTTACGGCGTTATTCTTTGCAATGCGACAACGCGTTACGCCGTACCATTGCTTCCACACAGATGAGTGCATTGGAAGAATACGTTTCCGCTCTTCACGCGGAATCAATGGGTAATAAATTTCTACCTTTCATAAATTGTGTTCCCTAGGGGAGCGAAAGTATTTCCTTAGAAGCCATGTGGATCTAGCTGGGATTTAGGAGAGAACCGGGAGAGACTTGTATACCGGTGAAATCAACTTGAACCTCAGAGTGCATACCTCTTGATAGTCTTGGATCAAACTTTGCACCATTCCTGCCAGGATCCTCTCCTGGACCGGCGCAAATGAGATTAGGGTAGCACAGAGAAGGGTTGTTCGTGTGTGCAGAAAGCGTCGACGGATCATTTTATGTATGTCGTACATAAAACGCAAACACCATGTTATCACTCCGAACCGTCTGCTGCGCTTTCTCACCATGGTGGCTCGGCTGACCGTTCTTGTCGTAGTTTTCTCTGAAACTGATCACCAAACGTGGCACAACCTTTGAATGTACGTGGAGATGACGGCAAAATAAGTTGACTACGTGCAAACATGAATATCAGCGACAACATATTTGAGAGAAGTAACTCGACATACGTTTCCCGGAATGCCCCACATGGAAATTATCGAAATTATCAAACAGATTGTCACGAGCAAATTGCTGGGCAGTTGGCATCAGGCCACATCAAACGAATCGCGCGAGCGACATACAAAAAGTGGCAGACAATGCTGTCCCGGATGAGCATGCCCATCAACTTGCTGAACGTCCACTTGTTCGTCGCATGTTAAAGGCGTGCTTCAGGGACTGGCCCACTAACGACGATGCCAAGGATGTCCCATGCAAAGGGAAGCGAGCTGTTCGTGGCGACGCTCGGACCGCAGACGTAAGTTCCAGAAAGGATAAACTTGGTCGCCGTCGGGCCGATCAACATCAGCAGGCGGAGATGTTCGGACGCTAGGTTGGACCGCGCAAACAAGTGAGCAAGGACATACCAGAGATCCTGCTCTGTGGGACGAAGACTGCAGCTGCGAGCCCAAGCTCGATCATGTCTGGTAGTTCCACACCCGTGACGACAACTCTGTTCTCTGACAAGCGGCGTTGAGTATGGATCCGTGATGTCATACGTCCTGATCCAAGTTACATAGTCACCCTAGCCCATGTAGCTCACATTCAGGTGCAAGACTCAAGCCCGTGCACGAGAACGTCTTGGTCGCACACGCACTGGATGCAAACCACAAGCTCATGCATTTTCGCGAAGACGCTACACATGGCCACATATACATAGTTTGAAAGAAGGTATCATATAACGGTAAATCACTTGCTCGGGACCTATCAACCAGATCACCATAGAGATGCAAACGTACATGGTGGCAAGGGAACGAACAGATAAAAAAAAACAATACCGTGTGGTCAAAAAGGTTAGGGTGACCCGTGCAACACACTGAGCACCTGGATCTGTTCTTCTCGGGTAGCACACAATATAATAAATGAATGTCCTTCGACCTTCCTTTTGGCCACCGCCTCTTGCAGTTGAAACGCGTACGCCGTTTGCAATGCCGGCATGGGCGCCACGATCGTCCTCCATACGTCATCGTCATGAAGCCAATTCGAGCTTCTGACAAGAGCAGGACGCTGGGCACATTGATGGAGAGCATTGATACGCCGTTGGTTATCGTGGCCTCGAGGTGTGCACACGCTCGTAAGCTATCCATGGTGTAGATGATCAAGTAGAGTACACATTGAGAACATGACACATATACCTCTGTCCATTAGAATCTGTTTCACATGCTTTCACTGTTTCTTTGTGTCAACAGGAAGTAGGAGTGGTACGTCACCGCCACCCGACATGTCTTTACTGCCAAAGCTGGCTGGAATGGCGCTTGGGTAGCCAATTGTCCCAGAAGTGGACGAATCGATGCGCTTCTGCTCAGCGATCTGCTGATGCAACCAACCTACTAGGTCTTGTCGAGAGACTGGATGCTTTCTCAGTATAGACGTCAGACGAATTAGTAGCAAGCCGCGTACTTTCATACTCAGTACCTCTGTGAATACTCTTGACCTTAAATGCGACATGCTCGCGACGAAGCGTGCGCGGTCTCGGGTACTAGTACAACGCAAATCTAGATGGATTATCTAAGTCCCTGACAAGTCGCAAGTAGATCAACTCCTCACAGAGTTCCTTCACGAGCGCATAGGTCAGCATGGCTTTCATTCTCAGCTTCTGCCAGCGTTGCGTCATACATGATATCAGCACTGATATTGTTCTGCCAGAGCAGAGCTGCGACTTCGAGCCTATCCTGGAGGTACCCAAGCTGATACAACATGACGTACACACCACACCTGCCAGTGCGGGGGCCCCAGAAACCAAAGGATCGTTGTTCCTTTACGAGAGCCTTCACCAACATGCTCTGGTACGCTGCGAGAGTAACGGTGATCTTGTCAAGGGCTATTTGGACAGCGAATGCACAAATTAACTCGCTCTTCGGTTTCGCCACAGAGTACTCGGTGACTAGCTTGTCGTATCTACCACATCCTATAAGCTGTCAAGAAGTAAATCAAAGAGTAAAATGACGGACCGGCCGGCAGCCGCAAGGACGTCCTGACGTCTGGTTCGCTGTACGACCTCCAAGCGGAGGCCATCATTGAAGTGTACGTGATGCGTGGCCTACATTAGAGGACGGAAGTATATCGGGCCATCAGAGCCAGCAGACAAAGCAAGTTGAATGCTCTGCTTGATTTCCTCCACGGCCGGTCTCAAGACGGCAATTAAAGAAGGTGAGACTCTTTCCAGTTTTACCAATAATCCATCGACATCTTCATTGATCTCTGCAAAGATCTCTAGTTTGTCCGCGGTGCTCCGTAGGAGACCTTTCTTGAGCAAAGCCGCTCATTTCTGAGACGAAGAAGATTTAAACTGGTTCATGATATCCATGACCGACGGCCGCAGATCGTCTGGAACCAGACTGAGGGCTAGTTCGACAACTGGGACCGAATCAGAACAGTGAACGGAAAACAAGAAAACCCTCCTCACTCCTAGAATGAGAGACGTGTATCTCATAGCCCAGTACAAGGCTGGGGAAGCTACGGAGACAATCACTGAGAAGTAGTATTATCTCTGCTCCCGCTGCGATCATGCCATTTTTCATGTCTGGTATGATAACATCCAGAACAGCTGCTTTCACTATCTTGGGATGTCCAGGAATGGCACTATGGCATCCGTGCGTTAACTGGGAGGTTTGCCCGATAACAAAATCAACCTTACTTGGGCCGATAAGTGTTCATGACGTGGAAATGTTTGATCCGTTTCAAACCGTTTCTTGCAGCCAACCTCGCAAAGGGTACCAGGGACTGGTTAGGGAGGAAGACAATATGTCGATGAACATAGCTCACAGTTCATCCTCTCCGGGATTCGTTAGGGGA
>JBBPTU010000724.1:0-18806 GCA_038094295.1 Tylopilus aff. beelii | reverse complement strand
GCATAAGGCGCTTCTTTGGCCATTTCATATGGGTGACGAGCTGGTGGTTGATAAAGTATCCTGTTGCTCCACTATCAACGAGAGCCTTTCTTTCAGCAATTTGTCCTGTTGTTCCAGTATATAGCGAGAGGGGGATATGCATTGACTGGGACTTCTTATTGGTTACAAATACAGGAGCGATACTGGGAAGTGAAGACACTGATCCTTCCTTCTCTTCTAAAAACCCTTGTCCAGGGTGAGCCTGTTTATGGCAGTTTCTTTGTTGGAGTTTTCTTCCTCATCCGAATCACTCGATGGTTTAGAGTAGTAGATTCTAAGGGTCTCCAGTGCCACCTTTTTGGAAACCTTGTATTTCTTGGCAAATTGTCCCAGCAGGGTATTAGCGACTGCCATAGCCTGTACTTCCTGGCACAGGGTATTTCAGTTTCGTTCCTTCCACAGTGCCTTCCCCCTTTTTATGGTTTCTGGCAGAACATCCTTTCTTCCTACAGATGAAGCATAGCCCTTTGGTGAAGCACTCTGCCCGCTCATCAGGGGTAAGGTGGATGGCATCTACATCCATTGCATCCAGATCACTCCTTCTGTGGCTTTCTGAGGTTCAGGTGTAAGTGGAATGCCCTCCTTTTCGCTGTCTATTGTGTTTGTACTGGAGGTCCCTGTTGTAGAACTCTCCCACCTTATCCAGCCACTCTTGGGCTGTGTCCAGTTCTTTGTTGACCCTGGACATCTTCTGTGCCAATTTGAGGGATACTGTCCCACATAGGATCCTTTTGATGTCTTCTTGGTCATCCATTTGAGATCAAGCCAGGTCCAGCTCGAAGGTGGTCCTAAATTCCCTGAAGTCCCCTTTGAAATTGTTCATGCTGATGACGTCCAGGGTGTTCCTTGCTTCCTGTTTGATTGAGAGGGGCAAGAACAGCACTAGGAAGTCTTTGGATACTTTGTCAAAGGCAACATCTTCTTCTTTCACGGCTGGATCTAGAATCCTATCGTACCAACTTTCTGCAAATGCCATTCCACACCCTTTATTCATATGGTTGAGGAGTGTTATGGGCTGGGCAGAGATCGAGGCATGATACGCTGAGTTACATTGCACCATTGATCGTGCTACTGAAGCGTTCGTCAAAGCAGGACTTCTTAGTGCCTCAGACCGAGACTTGTACCTCATGTACCCTATTGGAGATTCACGCATGGGAAGCCCAACCACGGAGTAGCTGGGTATCTATTTCTTTCTGCACTGCCACTTTTCCTCATTTGTCTTCTGATTCGATCTTATCTTGTACACCACCATACGGATCTATTAGAAGCGTGTCACTGCCTTGTGCAGTCCGCAGTATGTCTTCTTTGTTATCTCTTCATTTCCACTCACATTGCCTTCGGATGGAGCTTGTAGTCAGTACTTTCCAGGACGCTCCACCTCCCCCTGCCAATTCTCTCATATTGGCAGTAGTTTCCCATCTCTTCCCTAGTTATGTATAAAAGCGCCACTATCAGCGTTCATGTACTCTAGTTAGATCTACACAATCAACAGCGTAACTTACTCACGCTGCTCAAAGAGCGAGACCCTTGATCCCGGCTCACAATTGCCATACTTGTGTCATCATAGCCCTCACCTTCACCTATTCCCTTCGGATCTTCCTACAAGTGTTTGCCATCCTGATTGGAGAAGTAGTAGTGCGCTTCTGCGTTAACAAGGAGCATGATAACCCTCTGCTGATGGTTTAGGGCCTCTTCAGTGCTGAATATGGAGGGATTGACCAAGAAGTAGGCTTGCATCTGTGACATCCATTGGCGAGCGTCCTTGGGATTACCAGAAAAGGAATCTGGTAGAGCCACTTTGTTCTCTTTAGAGGGTGCGTCAGCATGGTCATGGTCAGCATTGAGGTCTGCCATTCTGGTATAACTTCTGGGGTCTCGTAAAGCATCTCGTAAGGTGGCAACAATGGGGTTTTTGGAGGTGGTACATGGATTGGCATCTAGGTCTGGATCTGGTCCAAAAAGGTTGATTCGCTCCTCGTCAGCAAGCAGTATGTAAGATGTCTGTGGAGGTTCTGATAGTGGCTCTGTATCCACATGAATAGGGACCTCCTCGTTGTTCAGGGATAAGGAGTGTGGGGTCGGCTGGATGGAGGGGAGGGGGGAGCCACTGGGGGTGGGTTGAGTTCTCCCAGCTTCCAGGAGTGGGGGATGTGGAGAGCTCCTAGAGGTACTGTGGGCTCTCCAACATTTGGGTCCTACTGGGAGGTATGAGATGGAGACCTGCAGGGTTTTGCTGGGTAGAGGTGCATGTCTATCCTGGAGGTGACACGTCGAAGATGAGTGAGGGTGCTCTTCGAGAAGGTGGGGGTGAAGGGGGAGTATCTGAGTTGGAGCTATCTGGGACTTGATAGGAAGTCATGATGGAAGTATGGGGGCTCCGAACATATTAGTTGGAGCCAGGGGACAAGTTAGATCTTTTGTTAACACGATAGCATACTATGATCTCTTCGAATATTATTGCGAAGGTTTCGAGCAAGATTTTGATTGAGCACATGAAGGTTAGGGTGATGAGGACACAAGTATGGCGATTACGAGCCAGTGGTGAGGATTCTTGCTGAGGGAGCAGCATGAGTAAGTTATGCTGTGGATTGCATAGATCTAACTAAAGTACATGAGTGCTGATAGTGGCACTTTTATACATAACTATGAAGAGATGGGAAACTACTACTATAGTAAGAGATATAGCAGGAGGAGGAGAGCATCCAAGTAAGGGTAAATACTATGAGCTCCATCCAAAGGTGATGTGAGCAGAAATGAAGAGATAAGAAGGAAGACATACTGTGGACTGTGCAAGGCAGCGGTGCACTTCTAAAGAGTCTGCATGGTGGTATACAAGATAAGATCAGATCAAGAGAGAAAGAGGAAATGATGACAAAGGGAAAAAGATAGGTACCCAGCTACTCCATGGTTGGGCTTCCCACATTAGACATCCCCTCGCTCATGGGGTAGACCAAGTGCATATCTCACTCCATTATGCTGAGGAGTCCAGCACCAACTAAGGCTTCTGTAGCTTTGTCAATGGTGGCATTCAACTCGTTGTACCTAGCATAGATAGCTTCCCAGCCTGTAACAACTTCCAAAGAAGACGAGAGTGAGAAAAAACCATATTGTTTGTATGAAGATCAAGAATATCGAAGCCTTGAGAATGAACAAGTGCCAGATGACAAGCTTTGCCCAGAGGTACTTCAATAGTGATGCCTGCCCCTTCATAGATTGAAAAGAGGGTTTCATCCTCGTAAGAGAACGAATTGACATTGGTAATTGTCCTATTCTGAGTTTCAAGAGGAGGAATGGTGAGAGGAATTACCACTCATTTCGACCATCCCGTCTGGTTCCCCTTGTAAGGGCTGGGCCTTGTTTGGAGTAGGCTCAGCGCTTTCACAAAGTGGGGTCCCATCTTCATGATCTCCAGGGATTCGTTCTTCAGTACAACAGTTTCTTCATCAGTTTTGATGGCAGCAAAGTCTCAGTGTGAAGCCTTCGGCTTCTGGAGTTGGTGGAATGTTGCAACTTTGTGGAGGTGATGATTGGTCAGGTGAGGTCCTTCTATGAGTACCTGTTTGAGCTCCACAGTATGGTGCACGTGCATGCCTGCAAAGGATTTCTGCTGTGACAATGTCACTAGCATCATCAATTGCGGGTATGCTGGCATTGCAGGGAGCTTTGAAGATGGGTAAAGATTCATGTTGGTGTTCAGCAGGAGGAACAGGGTCAACAATGCGTTCTGTAAAGATCTAGGGGCAGTTTAAGGTGGCTTGGACGTTAAATTTGGCTTGAGGGCCAAGATAAGGTCTGTTGTGAATAAAAGTTCTGAACTGATGAGTACACCATTCTGAGATGTCAAGGTTACAACCACAGGAAGGACAAGGGAGATAATGACGGAGTTGGGGAAACTCTGGATGAGGGTGGAGAGTGACTTGCCAAGAATGACTGGCATAGTCAGGTGGAAAGTCTGGTTCAGGAGTAGGAGGATGTACTGCTCATTGAGCAGGACTGGGGACTAGGCAAACAGGGTCAATCTCATTGGTCTCTCCTGAAGAGGGAGGTCGAGAATTACCTGAAGGTTGATCCTCATGGGTCACTCCTGGGGTAGGAGGTCAAGGAATTAACCTTAAAGCTTGAAGGACTCGGTGGTATGATCCACTAGAGTGGACTGATGGAGGAGGGACTGGAGGAGAAGTACTACCTTGGGGTTGTGGGGTTCTAAAACACTGCACATAGATCACCCAATGTGGTCAGTACCGATCCAATCAGAAGAATCCAAAGTATGAACATTCAAAAGTGGATTCTGATCAATGTGAACACAAAGATAATTTCGCAGCATTGCAAAGATTGTGTCCTCCAAATGATCAACTTCTGCCACGTTAATAAGAAACATGAGGAAGAAAGTTGTCATTCCAATGAGAGCCTCAGTGAGTCACTGAGCGAACTCTCCCCACTGTGTGAGATTGAAAGGCATCAGGTCATGTGAATCAAAGATGGCAAATCAATCAAGCAGGGCTCATAACCTATCAAGAGTACCATGTCTCTTGATGGTGCACAGAAAGGGGTAAACCTTTAGTGGGAGACTCACTAGGAGGGGAGTATTGCAAGGATTGAACCTTATAGGGTGGTAAGGGTGGGGTTGAGGATAGAGTGCAGGGGCTGAGTGAAGATGATACTAGAATGAAGTCAAGGAGCTCGTTATTATTCTGGAACAAGAGATCCAGTTTATATACTATAGGTATTGTTTGTACCTGTATACACCTATAACTATGTATAGTATGGTGAAAGAATGATGTAGAATACCATGGGATGATCACGTGATCTAACTATTAGTAATCAACCAATAGCATTATATGCTCTTATCTATGATGTCATATCAACAAACAATCATAGATGATGAATAGCAAAAATAACTCATAATGACATCATATTATGTCATTGAGTCTAGAATTCTGATATCAGGATAAAATATTATGTAATAAAGAAATACCAGATTTCTCAACACCACTCATTTATCAGGTTTTGCAACTTCTATTGGAAGTTCATCCTGGGTTTCTCTGACATCGTGTGACCCCTTCATTCCCTGACAAAAAAGGGGCCATCTGGAATTGGACAGCAGACCACCAGGCCACATTCCTCTGCCTGAAAGGGGAATTCCTCAAAGCACCGATCCTTTGTTATCTGGACACCTCCCAACAATTCATGGTAATGATGGATGCCTCTTTGGTAGTGGCAGGGGGTGTCCTTATGCAGCATGACACCACCAGTGATCTCCATCCTTGCACTTACTTCTCGAAGACCTTCGGCTCAGTGGAGTGAAATTATGACATTTATGATAGGGAAATGCTAGCGGTGATCCTGGCTCTGCACGAGTGGCACCACTACCTTACTAGGATCACACACCTGGTCATGGTCCTTATGGACCACCACAACCTTACATACTTCAAGCACCCACAGGATCTCTCACATCAGCAGGCCAGATGGCAAATGTTCCTGCAGGATTTCGACCTCATCTGGAAGGCCCTGCCTGGGATGGCCATGGGCCTGGCTGATGCCCTTTCTTGGCATCACGATGTCAACACCTCCATGGACAATTGACATGTCATGTTCCTTCCCCCCAAAGTGTTTGTTCACGTGATCGACATCGCCATCACTGACAAGATTTTGGCCTCTACAAGGGATGATCCATTGGTCCTCCATGCCCTCCAGGCACTTCAAAAGGGCTCCCCCATCCTCCCTTGCTCCCACCGTGATGACTGGACATTTCTCAATGGCTCATTGTTTTTAAAGGATGCCTGTATGTTCCTGAGGCAGCACAGCCCGACCTCCTCCATGAGCTCCATTACTCTCCTGTGGGCAGCCATGAAGGCCACTTCCACACCCTCCATTGTGTCTCCCATAACTACTGGTGGCTGGGCCTTGCCATGCATGTCCGGAACTTCATTGCCAGGTGTGCCTTCTGTCAGGTCTCCAAGGTCAACACACACCCTATGGCCCTGGGCCTATCCCTGATCCCCTCCTCTGCTGTCTGCCCCTTTCAGCAGAGCTCAATGGATCTCATCACTGACCTTCCCCCTTTTGGAGGTTTGACTCAGTGCTGGTTGTGGTTGACCAAGGCCTTATGAAGGGGTCATTTTCTGCCCATGCTCCAAAATGATCAGTGCAGAAGGGGTATCTGACCTGTTCTTCCACTTCATTTTCCCACGCTTTGGCCTTCATAACAAGTGTATCTCCAATCATGGCCCCCCTTTTGCATCTGCCTTCACCAAAGAATTAGCAAGACTGCTTCACTATGACATTGCCATTTTGACCATGTACCACTCACAAACTGACAGTGAAACCAAACAGGTAAATCAGGAACTCGAAATCTACTTACAAATGTTCTGCAGAAACAAACCAGAAGACAGGTCCACTATGCTTCCCCTAGCTGAGTTCTCCCATAACTAGGCTACGCACTCTGCCACCAACAAAACCCCCTACTCCCTAATGATGGGATATGAACTACAGGCCTACCCCCCATTGACCAAAACCACCTTCCTCCCTGCTTTGAAAACATGTGCCAAACTCCTGGAGGAAGCCCAAAAAGAAGCACTGGCAGTCCACCACAAGGCCCAACAGGATATGAGAGAACAAGTTGCCTCTCAATTCAAAGGATGGAAGGTCAGAACCAAGGTATAGCTAGAGGCCAAAGACTTAAGGGTCAGGTACAAAAATTGGAAATTGGCCCTAAAATGTGTCGGCCCCTTTGAAATCACCCAAGTACTGAGCTGATTGAGCTATCAGATCATGATCCCATCCACCTGGAAGATATACAATGTCTTCCATGCCTCCAAACTATCCCCTGCAGTCGCAACCTGAGAACACAGTCCTAGCTTCCCAGCCCCACCTCCCCAATTAGTTGATGAAGAGGTGGAGTATGAGGTAGAAACCATCAAACATCACAGGGGGACGGGGAAGCAAAGTGAATATTTAGTAGCCTGGAAAGGCTATGCCCTATCGGAAGACTCATGGGAGCCGGTGGGGAACCTTTCCCATGCCAAGAATGCACTCAAGGAATACCAGTTGAAACATCAGAAAGACTTCCCACACCAATAACCACCCACCATGATCTCCACCTGTGACCTCCTAGCTGTAATCGTTGTTTCGTTTTTCCTCCTTCTCACATACCTCACATCCCTCCTCTTGAAAAGAGCAATGATTTTCCAAGTACAACGATCCCACACTGAATTCCACATCACCCTACTCACCCCTACCTATGCATCGAACCAGGTAGGGCAATCTTGGACCTTCTCTGCCCCCACTGCCCCATCCACAGCCAACCCAAATTGGAATC
Organism: Tylopilus aff. beelii; assembly: GCA_038094295.1. Classification (NCBI taxonomy): domain Eukaryota; kingdom Fungi; phylum Basidiomycota; class Agaricomycetes; order Boletales; family Boletaceae; genus Tylopilus; species Tylopilus aff. beelii. The sequence goes on along the minus strand of JBBPTU010000724.1, from coordinate 11,449 downwards.
CAACTTGGGACCCAGCCAATGGAGCAGTCCAACCAAACTAGGGAGGTACACCCTATTTAAATCATTAGACCTTCCCCACCTTCCCCCACCTCCCATGCCATTCCTCCCCTCCTGAATCCTCACCTGTGATGTCCACGCCACCTACCCTGACAGTGACCCTATCTGTTACGGGCTGGGAAGAGATCGAGAGACGATACGCTGAGTTACATCGCACTATCGATCGAGCCACTGAAGCCTTCGTTCAAGCGGGACTTCTTAGCACCTCAGACCGGGACTTATACCTCGTGTATCCCATGGGGGATTCGGACGTGGGAAGCCCAACCATGGAGTAGCTGGGTACCTGCTTTCTTTTCGCACCGCTTTCTTTCTCCTTTTTGCGTACCCGATCTGATCTTATCTTGTACACCGCCATACGGACCTTATAAAAGCGTCCACTGCCTTCCGCAGTCCGCAGTATGTCTTCTCTCTTATCTCTTCATCTCCACCCGCATCGCCTTCGGGAGGAACTTGTAGTTAGTACACTTCTGGACGCTCCACCTCCCCCTGCCAATTCTTCTTACATTGGTAGTAGTTTCCCATCCCTTTCAGTTACGTATAAAAGCGCCACTATCAGCGCCCATGTACTCTAGTTAGATCTACGCAATCCACAGTGTAACTTACTCACGCCGCTCAAGTGAGCGAGACTGCTATCCTGGCTAGGAATCGCCATACTTGTGTCCTCGTCGCCTTAACCTTCTCCTACTCTCTCCGGGTCTTTGCGCAAGCCTTCGCTCTCTTGATCGGCGAGATAACAACTCGCTATCGCGTTAACATTCCGCTTGATAGAGGAGCACGTCTATCCTGAACGCAACGTGACGAAGATGGGTGAGAAGGAACTGCCAAGTGCAAGGGTACTCTTTGAGATGGCAGGGGTGGAGGGGGAGTATCCGAGTCAGAGCTTTCTGGGACCCGGTAGGAAGTCATGCTGGGGTTTGGGCGGCTCTGAACGTATTAGTTGGAGCCAGGGGAAGAGTTAGATCTTTTGTTAACGCGACAGCATACTATGATCTCCCTGAACAAGGTTGCGAAGGCTTGGAGGAAGATTCGGAGTGAGTACATGAAGGTTAGGGTGACAATGACACAAGTATGACGATTACGAGCCAGGGTGTGGTCTTGCTCTTAGAGCGGTGTGAGTAAGTTACACTGATGATTGTGTAGATCTAACTGAAGTACATAGGCATTGATAGTGGCGCTTTTATATGTAACTATGTGGGGATGGGAAACTACTACTATAGTAAGAGATATAGTAGGAGGAGAAAAGTGTCCAGAGATGGATAGATACTACAGGCTCCATCTGAAGGCGATGTGAGCAGAAATGAAGAGATAGCAAAGAAGACATACTGTGGACTGCGCAAGGCAGTGTGATGCTTTTACTAAGTCCATATTGCAGTGTACAGGATAAGATCAGATCGGGAGATGAAGAGAGAAAGAGAAGCAGTGTCAAGGAAATAGGTACCCAGCTACTCCGTGGTTGGGCTTCCCACATTCGAATCCCCCATAGGGTAGATGAGGTACAAGTCCCTGTCTGAAGTACTGAGGAGTCCCACTGCAACAAATGCTTCAGTAGCACGATTGATGGTGCAATGTAGCTTAGTGTATCATGCCTTGATCTTGGCCCAGCCCGTAACAGCCTCCAAGGTTAACACCCATCCCACCTCCCCAGGTCTCTCCCCCATTCTGTCTGATGCCTCTTGCCCATTCCAGCAAATCTCGGTGGACCTTATTGTTACGGTTTGGACAGATATGGTGTGCCATCAAGAGGACCTCCACTTCGCACATCAGGAAGCTGTCATCAATGGGTTCTACCAAGGAGTTGTAGCTTATGTAGACGACGAAGTACTACCTGGAGGGAACTTCCCTTGGAACGCCATAGAAGACCACTTCGCCATGGACACAGAGGTCCTAGGATGACTCCATGGTTGGTTTAATTGCTTTTCCCTTGTTTATTCTCTCTTTCATGTGGGCCCTTGCCACGACCTTTACTCATGCTTACTTCATCCTGTATACCGTCATACAGACACTATTTAACCTTCTCCCACTTATCTAACACGTCTTCCCACTGACGTGAGAAGTGGGCTTATGTCAGTGATTCGGTCTTCCCATGGATGCTTATCCACTCCCATAGTCATATCTCTCATTATGGCTACATTTCCCCATCCCCCCATACTTACGTATAAATACCCCTAGATAGCACCCTGTACTTCAGTTTGATCTATGCAATCTAGCTGTGTTCTCATCTCCTTCCGCTGTGAAGATAGGTTCTTCCAGCGAGACCGTATCAGAACTGGACTTCCTCTATCAAGCTTTGCTCGTAATCCTCTATGTCTATTGTTCATTACTAGATGAACAAAGGAGACGGGAACGACAGGACACGTATCATAACAAAAGATCAAACTCCTCCCCTGGCTCCAACTCTTAAGTTCAGAGCCCACCCACCCCCACCACGTCCTACTGAAGCCCCCCATCTGATGAATCTTCCAACGACCAAACCCAGACCCCTACATCCTTGCGCCCTAACCCTCCATCTTCCCACCAGGTGGTTCCTCATTTGGCACCTCAGACAAGTCGCCCAGCAACAAGAAGTCAGTGCATACCTGGCACCTCGACTCAAACCAGATCCATCTTCAGCTCACCAAGACCCCCAAGCAGACTACAATCTGGAAGTTCCTCGGAACCTCAAATTGCCATCAACACTTCAGTTCTGACAGCAGAGTTTTATATTCGTGAATGAGCTGAAGAGCAGATCCCCGACCCCGTTCCCCAGAACAAAGAAAGCAGTGAAGGAGAACTGGAAATCCATGTTGATACCAACCCCCTCACCGACCCACCCACCGAATCATATCAGCCAGAAAACCCATATTTGGAGGAGGGTGAAGAATGCCTGGACCTCTTTGGCGGAGAACTGGAGGAATATTCTCCAGATACCCTCGCCAGAATTTGTGAAAGAACGGAGAGAGCAATTGAGAAAGCAATGGCAGACAAATCTAAGGAAAACAAGGCCGCCCACTCCGATGGGTTCTCGAGGGAGGCTGAAGACACCAACAGGTGGCACAACCAGATGCGCACGTACTTTGACGCCAATCCCCAAATCTTCGACTTCTCTTCTACAAAGGGGGACAAACAGCGAACCACTTCCTCAACTGAATGAGCAAAGGACAAGGCAGGGCCTTCGCCGAGGGATGGTACAACTGAATGTACAGAGATGACAAAGCTGGAAAGAAGGTCACCTTTAAGGAAATCTCAGAGAGTTTTCTTACCACCTTCTGTCCTGCCTCCATGGAGCAACGAGCCAGGAACACCCTCCACGCCATGAATATTAAGAAGTTCCACGGAGATTTCCATCGGTTCAGAACTGTCTTCGAACTGGAGGCAGGAAGGGCCAAGATGAAGGACGTCAATGACGTCTTCAGAATCCTATGCAGAGCCGTGAATCTGGATACCGCCAAGGCCATGGCACTGGTCGACCCACCCCCTAAAGACATGAAGGAATGGTTGGATAAGGCAGGAAGGTTCTACAACCTGGCCGAGCAAAACAAGTATGATAGAGGAGAAGAGACGGGTCGGATGCCATCCATTCATAGGCATACCAATGAAAAGGACCCTTACCAACTGGACGTAGGCACCATCTGCCTAACCCCTGATGAAAGAGCAGAATGCTTCGCCAAAGAACTATGCTTCATCTGCAAAAAGCTGTGATGCTCAACCAGGAACCACCCCAAATACCCTGGAGGACACTTCAGAGCCAGGAACAAGAACCAAGAACGAAACTTTGGAGGAAGCCGAAGCCAGATAAGGGTGACGGAAATGAGAAAAGACTCCCCTTTCCAGAAATTCATGAAAGAAAATAAGATCTCCAAGGAGATGGCAATCAAGACCCTCAGAATCTGTTATCAGAAACACAAGGAGCAGGAAGAGGATGAGGAAGACGGAGGTAGCGGCAAAGAAACTGTGAATAGAGTCTCTGCCCTCAAGGATTTTTGAAAGGGAAGGAAGGATTGACGGCTTCACTTCCCAGGATCGCACCTGTAATTGTAACAAGTACCAAGTCCAAGTCAATGAGAATCCCCACTTCCCTATACACTGGTACCTCAGGCAAAATCGTTGACAAACTCGCACTAGTGGATAGCGGTGCGACAGGATGTTTTATCAACCGGCACTTAGTAAACAAAGCTGGATGGAAAAAGGAGCAGATGAAGACCCCGCTAAGGGCAAGCAACGTGGATGGAACCACAAATAGCAATGGACTAATACGACACCAGGTCACATTGACGTTACGAATCAGGGATTAGGAACAAACCAGGATGTTTATGGTAATTGATTGCGGGAAAGAGAGCCTAATTCTAGGATTCCCATGGCTACGCGAAGTAAATCCCCTGATCGACAGGGCCACAGGGAAGGTAGAACTCCCTAATGTCCTCCAGAAACTTTGACATGATTCCCCGAAAGCAGTCACCCAATGTTACTTAATACATTACCTTGGAATGAACCCCGACACAAGGATCGCTAAACTATGGAGAAAGAAGCTGGATTACGAAGCTGCTAAAGCTTACCCAGTACGAAAAACGACTGTATCTACCACCTTAGCAGCAGCCACGGGGAAAAAGGAGGTAACCCTACCACCTGCATACAAAGCTTACCGGAAGGTCTTCAAGGAGTCACCAGAAGGGGAGCTACCCCCAAACTGAAAATTTGATCATGCCATTGAATTAACCAAGGACTTCATCCCAAGGTGAGCAAAGTCTTATCTGTTGAACCCACAAGAGACCCAAGCGTGTCGAGAATTCATGGATGAACATTTGAAGAGTGGAAAAATAGTCCCTTCAAAGTCCCCCCAAGCATTGCCATTCTTCTTCATCCCAAAGAAAGACGGCAAACTCTGCCCCTGCCAAGACTACCACCATGTAAACTTGGGAATGGTAAAGAACACATACCCCCTTCCGCTAATCTCCAACCTCGTCGATAAACTAAAGAACTCGTCAATCTGTACCAAAATGGACATACGATGGGGATATAACAACGTGCTCATCCGACCGGAAGACCGGTGGAAAGCTGCATTCATTACACCATTTGGCCTCTTTGAACTGACGGTCATGTTCTTCAGCCTATGTAACTCTCCGGTGACCTTTCAAGCTCTGCTGGACCACGTATTCTGTTACGCTTGACCCGGGTAGGACCAAGAGTATCCCTTGATGGTAAGACGAAAGGCTAAAGCGGGGGGAAGGCGACCGAGACGAGGTCGACTAAAGGCGAGCGGAGATGGAAGGGCGCGAGCGCTAAGAGTCTTTAGATACCGCCGATAGGAGGCGGGACGAGTGGGGCTTTAGAGGACTGCCTAAACGGGCAGGGCAAGTGATGCCGATTAAGGGGATGGCGATCCGAGTGACCTCCTGTCGTGGAGGGTCTAAGTAACCGTCTAACGGACGGGTCAAGGGTGACTAGGATACGTCCGAGTGACGGGACGGAGACTTAGAACGATGGACAGGGATGAGCAGCGAGGTATGAATTCCAAGTACTAGCGGGTACCAGGATAGGTAGCAAAGGCTAAGTAGCGAGGGCTAAATAGCTGAGCGATGCTAAGGTAGGGGGGGGGCTCAAGGGAGGTCTAAGCTAAGGAGTATCTAAGCGAGACCTGGGTTTAAATAGAGGGTCCATAGAATGATGAGGTAAGCTGATGGAAGGTCATAGAAGTCTGAGTGGGAAACGGAGACTGAAAGGTGGAACAGGGGGTGGCGGAAGAAGCTTCTGACGGAGGAGAAGTCTGAATGAGTCAGAAGAAGAGAAGCTTGCTGACTAAGCAAGGAAGTCTGAAGAAGTCAGTGAAGACGAAGAGGAACAGGAAGGCTGTGTGGGCATTCCACGAGAAGGTTCTAAGAAGGTTCTAGAGGATAAGTCTGAGGTTGGGCATAGAGATGACAAAGCGAAGTGAAAAAGAATGAAACGTAACATTACCCCCTTAGTAGGGAGAAGTCCCATGATCCCTAAAGACCGGGTCCCGGTGAACAACGGCTGGGTGGTTGGTTCCTGCGAGAGGGGCATCCGCGGGGTGGGTGACAGGGTTGATAGCGGAGGCAGGAGGGGCAACGATGGAGTTCACAATTCCAGCAGGAATGTCCAAGGCGTCTGCAAAGGCGGCAGGCAGTAGAGTACTTGGGATGGGTCGGGGGTAGGGGAAGGTATCCTCTGAAGATCCTGTTTTCAATGAGTGTGGGTGAGACGGAGGGTTTGCTGGTACGGTTTTCCCAGGAGTAGAAGGTTGCGTCTCGAAGGAAGGCGGTTCCCTGGAAGTGATGGACGAGTTCCTCGACAAGGAAAAGGATAGAGTCTTTGTTTGGAGAAGTGAGGTTCAGAGTTTCACGAGGGGTGAGAGAACTTCTTTGTCGAGAGAGCGGGCAAGGGTTCCGAGGTGGAGGGTTTCTTTGAACAGGAGGGAAGTCAGGAGGATCGGGGACGAGGGGGCTAGGCGGGTTTCTGAAGGGAAAGAAGGTTGCGACAAGAGTGTTCTAAGAAAAATGGAGTCCTTGAAAGAAATAGGGGAGGAGACGCGAGGGACAAAGGGAGAAGGGTCAGAGAGGGCCATGGTTTTACTAAGCAAAGCGGACTGAGCGACGAGGTTTCTTAGCGGATGGTGGTTCTGTGGAGGAGGGGAAAGCGGCGGGATGGAGGGTTTTATACTCTTCTAGAGCAGTTTTCGAATTTTCTAGGTTCCGCTCGGGAATCCAAGAGTCTTCTTCGGCGGAGTATCCCTTCCATCGGATTAGGAAGGAGCGGGAGTTGGCAGGGCCACGGTGACGGAGGATCTTTTCTATTTCGTATTCTTCTTCTCCGTTAACGAGTTCGGGAGGTGGAGCGGGGAAGTTCGGGCCATGGACAGTGTTTTCGTGGTAGGGGGAGAGGAGGGAGGCGTGAAACACTGGGTGGATCTTCCAGGTCTTTGGAAGGCGGAGTTGGTAGGTGATCGGAGAGAGTACTTTAGTGATACGGAAGGGACCTTCTCGCTTCGGGGCGAGCTTGGGGTGGGCAACGTTTCGTCTAAGGTTTTTGGCTTCAAGCCAAACCTGGTCTCCAAGAGCGAAGGGAGAGAATCCTTTGCGAGAGCGAGCGGCCATGACTTGGTGGGTGAGTTCATGTGCGGCAAGGGCTTTGTCTCGGGCAGCAGAGAGTGATTTGAGGCGGGATTCTACTGCGGGGAGGTTGGAGTTAGGGAGGACTGAGGGAAGGGCGTGGGGTTCGTATCCCATCATGAGATAGAACGGGGATTGAGAGGTTACGGAGTGGGGGCGGTGGTTGTGGGCGAACTCGGCGTGCAAGATCTTTTCGGCCCATTCAGTAGGGGAGTTGCCGCAGAAGATTCGGAGGTAGGTTTCGACTTCTTGGTTGACTCGTTCAGTTTCTCCGTCAGATTGTGGGTGGTACGCTGTGGAGAGGGAGAGGTCGTAGTTTAAGAGTCGTCCGAGTTCTTTGGCGAAGGCGGAGGCGAAGTTGGGGCCGCGGTCCGAGATGATTTTGTCATAGAGACCGAAGCGAAGGAAGACTTTGTGAAAGAAGAGGGCGGCGATGCCTTCTGCGGTGACGGTTTTCCTGGTAGGGCAAAGAATTACCCCCTTAGTAAGGCCGTGGTCCACCACGACTAATAAGGAATCAAAGCCGCCCGACAGGGGAAGGTCGGTGATGAGATCGCAGGAGATCTGTTGGAAGGGACGGGTGCAAGTGGACTTGATTGGGGAGAGGGGGGGAACGGTGGGATGAGTGTTCGCCTTGTTCTGCTGGCAAGTTGCGCAGCCTTGAACGTACGAGGCGACGAAGTGAGCTAGGCCGGGCCACCAGTATGTGGCCGAGACGAGTTGACGGGTCTTTAGGACGCCAGGGTGACCGGCGGTTTCGTGGTCGTGGTTCAGTTGTACCACAAGTTTTCGAAGGTCCCCGGTAGGGGGTACGTAAATACGCCCTTTGTAGGTAAGGACGCCGTCCTGGCATTGGAAGTCTGCGAGACGGGAGCGAGCGGAGGGGGGTATCTCAGCGTTCAACGCCTGAAGTTTTGCTAGGACGAGGGGGTCGGACTCGGAGGCGGAGGAGATCAGGGTTTGAAGGTTGGAGTCGATGAGGTTAACGAACAGGGAAGGGGGAAGGAGAGCCACTCCTTCGTTGTCGGAGTCTTCAGTGGGGAGGAGGTCGGGGCGGCGGGAGAGGGCGTCTGGTCCAGCAAGGAGCTTTCCGGGGACGTGGATCATCTTAAGATCGAAGTCAGAGATGTCCAAGAGCCATCTGGCTTGTCGTCGGTTAAGCTTTTGTGGCTGGCGGAAGTAGGTCAGGTTCTTATGATCAGTGAAGACTTGGACGGGGTGGGCGGAGCCGTGGAGGTAGTGTCGCCAGGCTTTGAGGGCCCGGATGATTGCTAGGAGTTCCCTGTCGTAGATGTCGTAGTTTCGTTCGGCGCTGCCGAAGGACTGGGAGAGGTAGGAACAAGGGTGCCATTCTCCATTGGCGTCGGTCTGGAGGAGGATGCCTCCAGAGGCATATTTCGAAGGGTCGGTGGCAATGGCAAAGGGTTTCGAGAGGTCAGGAAGATGGAGGACAGGTTTCGAGAGGAAAAGTTTCTTGAGTTGGTCAAACGCCGCTTGACATTTGTCGGACCAATTCCAGGCGAGGTTTTGCTTGGTGAGATCTATGAGGGGGCGGGCGACATTGGAGTAGTCGGGGATGAAGCGTCTGTAGAAATTTGCGAAGCCTAAGAAGGAACGAACGTCCTTGACTTTGGAGGGTATTGGCCAGGAGGCAATGCCGTCAAGCTTGACGGGGTCCATGGCGAGCTGTCCGGGACGGGCGATCATGCCGAGGTATTCAACTTCTTCTGCGGCGAAGGTGCATTTCTCGAGCTTCAGGTGGAGGTCAAGTTCCTTCATTCGTTGAAGGACGCGCTTGGTTCAGAGGGTGTGGGTTTTTGGGTCGGCGGAGGAGATTAAAAGGTCATCCATATAGATGACGAGCCATCCTTCTGCGATCATATCGCGGAAGGAGTCATTCATGAAACGCTGGAAGGTGGCGGGGGAGTTCGAGAGGCCAAAGAACATGACCATGGGTTCAAAGAGGCCCTTGTGCGTGAGGAAGGCGGCTTTCCATTGATGGCCGTCCTTGATGCGTACGTTGTTGTAGCCCCAGCGGACATCGAACTTGGTGAAAAGTTTGGCGTCTCCAAGCTTATCTAGGAGGTCGGAGATGAGGGGGAGGGGGTAGGCGTCTCGGATGGTGTGCTCGTTGAGGAATCTATAATCCTGGCAGGGGCGGAGTTTGCCGTCCTTCTTTTTGACAAAGAAGAAGGGGGAGGCCTGGGGCGAGTTGGAGGGACGGATCTTTCCGGAGTCAAGGTTCTCTTGGAGGAAGTCTTCGGTGGCCTTGCGTTCTTCGGGGGTCAAGGGGTAGAGTTTCCCGATCTTGGGAGCGAAGGTTTCCTTGAGGTTGATCTCGTGGTCGTAGGGTCTGGAGGGGGGAAGATGTTTGGTGTCTTCTTCCGAGAAGACCGAGGCGAAGTCGAGGTATTCCGAGGGGAGGACGGGCTTGGGTTTTGATCTCTCAGCGGCGGCAGCTAATTCAGTGGCGGTGGTGAGCTTTGCGACAGTGGGGGATCCTAGGGGGGCGAAACGGGAACCGAAGCGGATGGTTCGGTAGAGGGCACGGTTGTCTAGGCATCTTCGTACATAGGCCTCTGAGGTTTCGTAGTCCAGGTAGTCGTAAAGGTGGGCGTCGTCTTCCGAGTTAACGCGGACGTGGCGAGGGGGTGGGGGTCTGGCGAATCCGGGGTAGGAATCTTGTTGCAGGGAAGTGGCAACATGGTCTTGGTAGAGTTCCTTTGATTGATCCGTGGATTCAGCAACAGAGAGGGTCTGTTGGTGCCAGTCTATGGTGGGGTTGACGATGCGGAGCCAGGGGAGGCCGAGGATGACGCTGCGGGAACCGCAAGACATTACGTGGAAGAGGATTCGATGGACGATTCCTCCAATGGAGACATAGAGCGTGGTAGAGAATTTAATTGCTCCATTCCTGTTGGCCGTAGAGTCAACGTTTCGGACTGGGATGGGAACTTCAAGGTGTTCCTTGGGGAGGTGGTGTTGTTTTACGTATTCCCAGTCTATGCAGTTGAGATCAGAGCCGGAGTCTATGAGCGCACGGGTGTCTAGGGTTCTAAGGGAGTGGGAGGGTTCGACGAGTTGGACGGGGATGGTCATGGATCGGGGGGCAATAGAGACTGAGATGGCGATGGTGGGAGGGGGTGGGGATTCGACGGAGAGGTCTTTGAGGTTGCTAGTTAGGGCGGAGATGTCATCGTCGTCGTCGTCGGGGAGAAGGAGGTCAGGGAGGTCTTCGTCGTCGGACAGGGGAGGGGAGAGGTCTTCTTCGGAGGATTCTTCGCTTTCTGGAGTTTTCTGGGGTTCTCGGTAATCTACGGGTTTCTTCGGCTTTTTGGGTGATTTTCGCGAGGGGATCTTCTGAGAGTCAAGGGACGTCTCGTCTTCAGGCGAGGGGAAGTCTGGGAGTTCGGAACCCTCATTGGGTTCTTCTATAGGCAGGGATTCATAGCGTCCTTTGGATCGTTTCCTAAAGGAGGTGTCAGTGATCGGGGTGGGGGTGTTCACCTTTGGGATCTCGGTTTTCTTGGGTTGAGGGTTCTTGGGTTTCGAAGTGGGGTTCCTAGACGAGGGAGGGTTCTGGGAGAAGCGTGGGCAGGTGCGGGCAAGGTGTCCTTGTTGTCTACAGCGGAGGCAGAGTCCAAGGCGGAAGCATCGGCTTCGTTCAGCGGGAGTGAGCTTGGGTACAGGGACATCGGTCCTGGAGTTTCTGGGTTTCTGGGAGGACGAGGAGGCGAGGGCGATGGTTCTAGGTTTCATGGGTGAAGGTGGACATGGGGGACGGCTGATCACAGCTGGTTTCATGGGTGGGGGTGGGCATGGGGGACGGCTGATCGCAGCTGGTTTTCTAGGTGGTGCTGATCGCAGCTGGCAAGGGGTCATAGGGGAACGGCTGATCGCAGCTGGTTTCTTAGGTAATGCTGATCGCAGCTGGTGGGATAGGGGAGTGTTGCTGATCGCAGCTGGAGTTCTAAGAGTGGTGCTGATCGCAGCTGGCTTTGAGGTGGACGTAGAGGCCTTGGGAAGGCGGACGACGTAGGTGGGGTTCTTGCCGGACATGGCGTAGTGGGGTTCTCGCGAAGGGGGAAAAGCGGAAGTGGTGGGGCGGGTGGGGGTGAGCGAACAGTAAGAGTTGCTCGGTGATGCTAGAGCTTAGACCTTTTGTTACGCTTGACCCGGGTAGGACCAAGAGTATCCCTTGATGGTAAGACGAAAGGCTAAAGCGGGGGGAAGGCGACCGAGACGAGGTCGACTAAAGGCGAGCGGAGATGGAAGGGCGCGAGCGCTAA
>JBBPTU010000723.1:0-18808 GCA_038094295.1 Tylopilus aff. beelii | reverse complement strand
ATCGGACGACCCTCGAGGTCCAAGGCAGAGACGCAATGAAATGATTTCAAAGCTCCACCTGTTGGCCGGTAAATGATACTCGCATCCGAGTCAATACGATTCAAGTCGTAACAACGAACTTCGTCGCGGAATGCAAGCAAGAGAAACTGTCCAAAGACAAGGCTAGCGCAGATCTCCATGCCACGGTATTGGATCTCCTTCAACTTGCGCGTCGGTCTCTCCACGTGCATAGCGTCGCCACTGTGAAGGTTCCGATCGACGCGAAAGCTGGGAACAAGCGCATTTTCTAGGTCGCATGCGGATTGCGAGGAGAACGGGCCGGGAGGGTGAACAAAGTCGGCCTCACGATAGGCATCGCTCCACACGTCTCTAGCGTAGCTGATCTGGTTGAGGTATCGAGAAACCTGTGAAATCGTTCTAAATCAAGCTTGATACATGAATTTGTCGAAGTCACGCACCCTACGCACTCGCAAGATATCCGGAACGTCTAGGTAACGAAATATGGAAAGCAAAATCTCTAGCGGAAACTGGATGGAGGAGGGTGTCGCCAAGTCTGCCATGCTGTCACTTGACTATAGCTCGCTCGAAGCTGTTATTTTCCAGAAGTACTAGACACAGTAAGGAGTCCTGTCAATCCCTCCAAGAACAGAGACATACGTGTATGTGGGTCGTTCGCACGATACGGTTCTCCGAGGCAAGCCTTGGGGGGTCGAGTTTTGGGTGTTGACGAGAAACCTAACGCAAGACTGGAACGGGGCTATATAGGCATGACAGACTCAAGAGGGCGGTGGCACGACCAGCGTTTCAGATGGACATTTGTCTGACAGGCGATGCCCGGACCACCCGAGCTGCCAGTGCATCGGATCTTCAGATACTACCTACGACCCATATTAGGCGGTACTTGCCGGTCGCACGTTACCTCAGCCGCTGGCTGTGTTCAACTTTATGGAAAGCCGGATTCCAGTATACGTACTCATGCAAATCGGGAAATCGTCGGCCGGATCAAGCTGGCCAAACCGTATATTCTCGTGCCAACTTGAGTTCTCGCTGTTATTTCAGCACCACTCGAGTTAACCGAGCCACGCACCTGACGGTTGTGCTGTGACAGACCAATCGATCGAAGTCACAGTATGTACATCTCCTCCGACACTGGGCTCCTGTCCTCGACCCCCGAGGGTTACATTCATCTGTCCTAACCATCCATTTCAGAGGCTCTTGTCACATCATGATTGCGTCCGAGCGGACGTCTATGCCCGTTTTGCCTTGTACCGCTCTTTTTCGTCAGTCTACATCTTTGACCCTCCGAATCTAAAGTTCTGCGTGCCAACTCGGGGTAGTCGACACGTCAAGTTGATAATTCGAAGAAGAAGAAAAAAGTGGCCTAGCGTGACAGCGAAGTGCAAGATGCCAGTGAGCCAGCGGAAACGAAACCAGCTCGTCATAGCCCAACAGAATCCTATGGGCGCATCAAACCGTACTCGAAGCGAAGGCCAACATCCGAGTTAGACAGGCTGACAGTCGAGCCTGACCCTGGTTGTCCTACACAATAAAGGAAAGGCCTGAGGGTGCCTTGTTTTCTAATTTTCGCAACGTTACGTCTCCTTGAAGCGGTGTTATGCATCAACCGTGTACTCCTACGTACTACGACCTACACGGCAAGGTCTAAAACCTCAATCACGTTATACTCTTCCGTGGCAGATCGAAGGCATATCCGACCAAAATAGGGATCATAGTCACAGATCGTCTGTGGGGTAGGGAGACGTAGGATGCAAGGGCATTCAATGATTTTGGCGCCGTGCCCGCCGTCATTCCCCTTTGCGTGCAGGTCATATTCGAGCGCTACGACGACGCAGCCGGAACTTGTGGTCAGTGTATGGAACACCCGCCCGGTGCCATTGAAAGACGGGTGGAGAAACGGCATGCGGGTGCTAGTGAGGTGACCCTGAGGTTGGAATGTGATAGAGCCGACCCCCGTGCCATGGTCGGAGGACGCATGGATCTGGTTGAGACGGAGAATGCCGTGTTTCAAAATGGAGCTGAGAGGATAGGAGTGTTCGAACGCGCGCACTCGGATGGCTATGAGGATATCTTGTGTGGTTGGATCGCGGACGGAATCGTGAAGCAATACGGTATTACCTATGTAGATACCGGGAATGACACCACTATGCGAGAAGTTGAGAATCACGCAGGTGGAGCCTGAGACGGAATGACGGTGGATCTCTGATGGAGAAAGTGAAAATGCCTGAATGAACGTCTTCCATCCCGTTGGGGGGGCGTAGAAAGAATAGGCCAGAAGTAGGTGCGTGGACGTCGAGAAGCTCGTAGGCAAGAGGATTTTTTCGATGGTTAGATATTCTGATATCTACGCAATAAATATCAGATCTTAGCCAGCAGGAAAACGGGAAAAAAAGGCTCACAGTAGTTGCCTTCCATGACGCGGAAATGAAGGACGGAAGAAGAAATTGCACTCGTGCATGCACGTCGAAAGCGACGAGAGGCCTATCGCGGATTCCATGACCTTGGATAACGATCACACGGGGACCAAGGTCAACAGCGTCAATGTTGAACGCGATGTGCTCGAACTGGTGAAGGAGTTCAAGAGTCACTTTAGATTGCTCCTCCACGTTCCGAGTCACCAAATAGATCGAGCTGGCACTAACGTCAGTATGGACTCTAAAATACGACAAATTGCGAAACCTACATCTGTGTTGTCGCATGCGTTTCCTCACTCAAGACAACGCATGCAAAAGGGTAACCATTTGGATCGACAGCTGAAACACAGTGGAACGACTTCAGGGTACGGCTGGTCGATCGGTAAACAATACTAGGATCCGAGTCGTTATGGTTCAAATCATAACAACGGACTTCTTCGCTAAATGCGACTAGGAGAAACCGTCCAAATACCAAGCTAACACGGATATCCACGCCTTGATACTGAACGTCCTTCAGCTTGCGCGTCGGTCTCTCCGCCAAGGTAGTATCGTTGCCATGACGAAGATTTTGTTCGACGCGGAAACTGGAGACGAGGACCTTTTCCAGCTCGTCCGAAGATTGCGAGAGGAATGGGCCTGGAGGGCGGACCAAGTCGACCTTGCGATAGGTATCACTCCATATCTCCCTGTAATAGCTAACTCGGTTTAGGTACCGAGAGACCTGCAACGTAGTTAGACCGAATTACATATTACGTGAAAGGTGTCGCGTACCATCCGTATTCGCAAGATGTCCGGGATGTCGAGGTAATAAAATACACGGTACAAAATCTCTAGCGGAAGCTGGTCGAGAGTGTGCGCTGTGAAATCCGACGTGTTGCAGTTCCTCGACTCCAAGTCGCTGCCCCAAGGCCGAGTCATCATGCCGGTCTGACTGCGCAAGCTAACTCGGAGCTTGTTCCAGCGATTCAGAGAATGAATAGAAAGAGGATAACACGACGTCAACCCCCTCGCAAGTCTTGTAGGTATCAAGGAGAATCTCAAACCCCATTTAGACGGCGACGCGCAGTTACGCAGCAGTGGCATGCTTGGACAAGGCTGTCACTTATCTGCCTAACGTAATGGGCGAGGATCGGTGTTCAAAAGCAATGCTTCGCACAAATAAGTGGAGCTCGAGCATTGAGCGCATGACCGTCTCACATACTGGAGAACCTGTAATCGTGGGCCGGAATGTGGATACAGTTGTGCAGGGCTCCCGGACTAACCTGGGCTGCGTTTGATGTACCTCAATTAGTCCCCACAGCCACCACGACACTGATCACCACCAGGAATCAGAATTGGCAACTAGCTTGCAATATTGTATAGCCTTGCGTCCTACGGGCTCACAACGCACTCTTTCGCACCTTCTAGTAGATGTTTAGTTGAAGAACACGCCTAAACCATCAACCACTACACATAATATTCCACTCCTCGAAGGCACGAGTACAGGCTGGAAAGTTCCGCCTTCAGTCGTCATAAAGAGTCATCCTGTTGTTGACCGGGACATTACAGTGAGTGGATTCTGTCATTAGGGATATGATATGAAATCATACCTCTTCAAGTCACCGTAATGACCATTGAAGCGATCGGCGTCACCAGGGTTCGGACCGGTGTTATTGTACTGCCAAAAGGGTGCATAATCCCATCCAGCTGGGAGAGGGCCGAGACTCGAGGACCAGTCAGCGATCCATAGTGGGTTGGTAGCGCCAAACGCCGGACTGTTGCCTGTACAGGTGGTCCACCAGTTAGTCGTGGTATAGATGACTACAGTAATGGTGTCAGCAAATTGCGATACTTCATACACTTTTAGGGATGGATCACCTGGATAGCTAGAAGAAGACGCGCGTGACTACGGTCAGATTGATTATCCAAAATATGGGTGGAGTTTCATTACCGAGTTGTGCTGGCTTTGTACGTGTTGGAGAAATCCTCGATCCACTCAACCATTTGAGAAGCCGTCAGGTTATAGCACTTGGCACCGCTAGGGTTATCTATGTGGAAATTAACTTCCGTATGGATAGGTAATAAGAACTACAAACACTCGAGATCTATTGCACCGGGTAAGGTCATCCCATCCGCAGACCAACCACCTAACAGATAATTAGACAATAACACCATACAAAGAGAAATTCATACCTCCGTTTTCGAGAAAGTACCGTGCCTGAGTAGCACCTGGTGACGAATTCGGATGCGCAAAATGGTAAGCTCCTCGAATGAGGCCAGCATTCGTAGCATTGGCGTATTGAGAACTGTACACGGCTGAGATATAGGCTAGGCATATTATCAGCACATAGTCAAAAAAACAAGCATTAATAACTGAACTTGTCCCCTCAGTAGCCTTGACATATACAAACAAAATACCATTTTGGACGACGGTAGTCCAGTCGATCACTGGCTGATAGCTAGAGATATCGATACCTAGTAGCTCGGGAGATCCGGTTGGCACTGCTTGAGCGACGGTCAGAGCCAACGCGAGTGCGGCGAGGTACTTCATTTCGAAGGAGCTTGCTGAGTGTTCTCTTAGGACGGTAATTTTGGCGCCTTTTATGTTGAAAGAATATTCACGACATCCGCATCAATACCCGGCAATGGGCATTACGGGATGCACACAGCCTCCATCGCGATGCCAGTGATCTAGTGACGCGGTTCAACATTGTGTGGCGCGATCCCCAAATGGCTCTGAATCCGAGTCGCCTTTAATTGGGATTGCGAAGAGTGATATGCCCTTGATGGTTGCCCAACTTGAAGGGGTGCCATAGCATTTGGTTTGATTCCGAGTCAGTGTAGTACAAATTCCATTGCTTGCCTTCAAGAAGCTCCACATTGTCACTGGGACAGCATCAAGGAGAAAGTCTGATGCGGCTGTGGCACTTGAGGCGGTACACGACAGAGTGAGAATAAGTACGTCATCTTCTGGGAGGTGGTGAAAAGTTTGTGCCAGTACTGGTTACCTGGGCCACTTGGGAACGACGATCATTTAGTTCACCTCTCATTGCACGGTGGTGCTGCGGTAGTAGACCGCGTACCAGGAGTAGATAACGACGCCGGAGTCGGCGCTTGCATCTACAGGCTGACCGCCGCAATGAAATGGTTATGAAAGGAAGACGCAACTCGCCGGCTAATCTGAATTACCAATAAGCACAAACAAAAGCTAGACCCGGCATAATGCGTTCCTTGGATCAATACTACGGTCAGAGCGAGACGAAAACATGTTCTAGAGTATAGAATACCATTTCTACAGTTCAACTCAGGCCATTCGATATTCAGCCTCCAGCCCACTTCTTCCATGTCCTTCCGAACTTGAACGGCCAGAAACATGATCTTCGTCCTATGGGCAGGCTTGTTCACCGTGTATTATTTTGACGCACGCTCGGCGATACACAGACACCTGTTCACGCCTCTGTTGCGGTACGCCTTTGATACCAAGACTGGCCACATATTCAAGTTGGCAAGCATTGCGAAGTGGTTTAGCACCTCGCGACCCCGTCAAAGACGACGGGTCGCTTCAGTCACAGGTAGAACATTATTTAAATGACGTGGGCCCGAAAGTTGTCGATTTACTGGGACAGGTGTTTGGTCAAAAAAATAACTAATCCAGTCAGTTTGGCGGCTGGGTTTGACAAGGACGGCGAAACAGTAATTGGTACGGGGATCATTTGCTATCATTGTAGAATAACTTAAACCATTCGTCCGCAGGATCGCGGCATCCTCGTAGTAGGCTGGCCAATCACCGGCCTCTTCTTGTTTATTGGCCCATGGTCAGATCCCCTTCTCTGATACATCCCAGTTGTGAGGCGTCGAACCCGACGAATATCAATTCTATGGGTCCATCCGAAAGGTCGCTGTTATTGGAGCTGGATCCAGGTATTCTGACTGCCATCACCCTGTCATCGCTTTCACCCACTCCACACAGAGCAGTTTGGTCGTATATCATAAATTGACAGAAGCGGATTCAGACGTTCGCATTTTCGAGCGCGAGTGTTCCTAGAGGGACCTGGCACTGTAACGGAAAGATGCCCCTAGATGCCCCTTCACCAAACGCTCCGACCCCAATAAGCGATTTTGTACCTGCCTTCCCCCGGAACACGTCGAACTACCCTATACATGGGAGATTGAAAGCGACAGCCTGGTGTGGAGGGATCACAGAGGGCAGAAAGCTATCAGGGTGTCTGATTTGTGCTGCGTCTTCGGTACGTCGCTCTCTTTTTGGACCCAATGCCAGAACTCTCACATGATCAAGTTCGCAAATTACGTTCAGTACATCGAGAAGCGGATGAACAAAGGCGACGAAGAGACTCTGGCTCAGGTCCCTCTGGCGATCCCGGACTAACAAATACAGAGCGGCGACCTGGTGAACCGAGGCAAGTCGCGTATCTTGGTTAGACATTGTGTCATTTCAACGGTGGCTACTCGGGATTTCGGTTGTCGCCACAGGCCCTTACCGCTGACAGGGATCCTACTATGTAACCGAACACGTACTTTTGACTCCCATGAATATCTTCAAAACCATCTTTTGTGGACGTGAGCGAATGGGAGGACAAGTCGCCCGGGGAGGATATCCTCCATGCTGAAATACAGACAGATCCACTTTTCATCTATAAAGAATGGATTCTAGTCTGCTCAAAGTCCTGAGTGCGAGTTACTATAGGTGTATCAAGTAGAAAAGTACGTAAACGCGCACTGCTGTCCAGTCAAACGATCTCTCCAAACATGAACTGGAAGATCTGTTCCAGGTGAACCCACTCATTCGAACCGAGTGACTTTAAAGTGCTAATGATGAGATACAGTAACTGATGCAACGAATGAAACATGCCTTCAGGTGTCCTCGACACCGACTGTTCCATCGACTCTTCTTCAGACGATGTTGGTGTGTTGTCGAGGTATTTCCAGTGACCAGCTTCCTTCAAACGTTCGCGGACTGCTTGGCTGGGTTTGATGACGCCCACAAATCGAAGCTTAACATCCTTGAGTTTCTTCTTCAAGTTTAGGTCCACAGCTGAAGGCCATTCGTCAGATGGATGTATGTCGAGTCAGAGGATAAAAAAGACCTGTGAGGAGCGTTGCTCTAAACTGAGGGCGTCGATAGGTGGGTCAAGGCTATATGCAACCGTTAAACGCTCCGCGGCCTCATAACGCATCGCTTCCATCACCTGTTCCACAGTCATGTCCCCTTTCTCGTTTGAGATATCCTCCTCCAAGCTCACCAGCCTGTCTGCAAATATGATAAGCAGCTCGTTGATCATGTTGGGAGTGGCTGATTGGAAAGGAGTGTTGTCGAACAGGGGCTCAGTGACTCGGATGCAGTATTTCAATCCAGGCTTATGTAAGTAACTAAATCGGGAATTATCTGTTTGTATCTATTTTCCTTAACGGTTTGTGACTTACCATGGCCATGCTCTCATTCCTTTTCAATAGTGTTCTCTCCTACGTGTCGTATAGCGACAACAGTCACCTCTGCGTGCCTAAACGTCCGAAACCCCGTCCGGATGATCCTTAGGCATGACTTGCAATGCGGATCCGGACACTCGATCTCTGCATCTGTCGTAATCCTGCGGGTGCATCACCCGCTGCTTGGTCGCCAAGAGCTAGAGAACAGTGCCTGCACTTCGGCTCACTATGAGTGCATGACATAGAGCATACACTTACCAAGGGAATAGATGGAGAAACCTTGACCAGGAGGGAGATACAACATCTCACCTTGTAGGGTGAAGTGGTCCCTGATTTTGCACCACATAAGATACGCTCGTTCTGCGGGCAGACAACCTCGACGCGGAGGTCGTACAGTTGAAACGTATCGTCTGAATAGTTCGACATGATGTACATATCTTTGCGGCGTTAGTACCGTGACGCCGCCCCATCACGGCTTTTCAAGATTTCAGATAAGGCCTTGGAATGCCTGGCTAAATCATGTAATTAGAGTACTTAAAATAATAGTTAGGTATGGGGGCCAGGATTGATAATCACATTATAGTGGTAGGTCAGTTACACAATAAGCATCATGCTGTCAATAGCGGGACACATTACTCTCCATACTGCATGTGATAAAGGTGCGACAGTCAGATTCAAACTTAGCATGCTTGAAACATATTATAGTGGTAGGTTGGTTACATAACATGTTTCATACTGTCAATAATGTATCACATCTCTCAATGCTCTGAATGTGGTGTGGGCATGTCAGCTGGATCCGAGATGACAAGGTCTGAAAGGCATTATGATAAGCTGATCAGAGATCGATATAATTAACCGGAGTAACTGCTAAAATTGTGATTCATATGCCACATAGCCATAATATAGTTATCTGTTGGAAATATGTACCTAAAGGTGACAAGAATTAGTCCTTAGATCAAGGACCAGCAATCCGTCAGAGCCCGACCACATGTAACCTCACACTTTAAGATGCCCAACACTGCCAGGAGCCCAAGTTAGTGGGATGAAAACAGACCCCCGCCGAAGTAGATAATGGACTACCAGTAGGTGAAATTATCTCGAATACAATCTTGACAATTACAATACATTACTGAAAGTTTACGTACTCGGACCACCAGACCTGATGCAGCGCTTCTTCATCGACTTCGCCACCGACTTACTAGCTGAGCGATCAGGCTCGAGCGCCAATGCGAAGGTGGGTCCAAATACCTCTCTGGAATCCAATCAGTGTTGTGGTCGTGCAAGCCACTCCACGAATTACCTGTTCCACCACAATAAAAGCTCATCAACAAACCTTCGATCCTCCTCAGTGGAGGTCTCCTCGAACCACTCCACAATAACATCGTAAAATTCATGGATGTCGAACACACTATCGACCAGCGTCCAGCTGCCACATGATGACAGGGCAAAACGTAACTATAGTTGATCAATGAGTATCCCTTGGCAGAATCAGACGATCATGATGGATAGCAAGCATACCTGACATGCCACATAGGCTATGGCGCGCGGCTGCACAGTCTTCATGCCTATGAGGCTGGCGATATTGGCACGAGTTCGTCTATCACCTCGACGTCGTTTCCGGGATGGGCGTTGGTCAAGTGCCTCGTTTTCAAAGTCCTCGGTAGATGTCGGGGAGATGAAGATAGCTTTGAAAGCCTGAAGCATGGAGTAAACGATGGTTATATATACATGAGTGAATCAAGACCTACTTTAACCAACAAGGCGCCTTGGAATAGACCCTTGGAAGGGTCCTCTGGATTAAACTTGCCATCGGCATATAGGAATGTAGGCCATGACTGTGCAGTCACGAGAAAATCTGGATGAAAGTCTCGTATGTTCTGCCTATGGCTATGTCATGAAAATAGTCAGGAGCAATAAAGGGATCATGGAACTGAATGCTTACCTGGTATCGTTCCAATCATAGTCAACCGGACACAGAAGCTTACCAGTGACGTCGTTGTAAAAGCCTCTCCCACTCTTGTCGGGGATGGTAAGAGGAGGATCGGGTTTCGGGGTACTTTGCATGAGCCAATGGACGACTAGCACCTTGAGCCTGTGAGTATCTTCATTGCGTGCCGCATCCGCTCCCCTCCCAAGCTGAACTTTGCCTGAGCCATGTACAATAGAGCCAAAGAAGACATCAAACTTACTTGTTGCAGAGCCTCCTTGAGTTCGGTGGGAGGGACCTGGCAGATAGAGGGCACCCATCGTAGAAGTTCCTTGTAGGACTTGTACAGAACATCCTCCCTAAGGTGCAAAATCAGTGGCGTGATCGGAAAATGGATACATAACCCACGCGTGGGTATGTTTGACTGCGGGCCTCATACTGGCACCATGGCTTCGACGGTCAGCCTCTGCTAGCATATCGTCGACTGTGTCATAGAGCGACACGAGGCGTCTGATGATCCGACCTCTACAGTGAAACAATTCAGACGCACTGCAGGAGAAGATGTCAGACAGCGTACACCTTCAAATGGGTGGTAGGTACTCAACGTTCTCCTTGAACGGCTATTCTCCCCACCTGTTTGAAGGTCACGAATGTTCTGTTCCAAGGCGGACAGACGGGGCCCCACTGAAGCAGCGTCGAGCGTCTGCTGGATGCCGGGGACCGTGGTGGATGAGCCGATGGCCGACATGGCCACAGGGGACATTGATCGTGGATCAAGGATAGAGTAAGAGGCTCGAGGGAGTGTGAAGTGCGAAAAAACTAGTGGTTGCAGGCCGGGTCCGCGTACAAAAGGGTCTGGAAGCCGGCCCGAGTCCTGGTATGGATAGCCACTGGCTGGCAGGTGAATGGTCACTAGTAGCGGGCCTCAGAGAGGGCTTACCCTAACTCAGACAATCGATCAGAAATTCCGTGGAATGTAACCTTGACTTGGAAGTTTACGGCTTACCTTTGTTAGTCGCTTGAAATTTCCGATCGTGCCTTCCTCGGCGATGGCAGAGTTCAGTAACACTTATCTCTGCAGCGGAAACTGAGCTCAGGCTCGAGCTACCGACCACTGGCAAGAGTTGTCGTGGACTATGTCAAACTGTCATTGAGTCTTACCA
Source organism: Tylopilus aff. beelii (assembly GCA_038094295.1). Classification (NCBI taxonomy): domain Eukaryota; kingdom Fungi; phylum Basidiomycota; class Agaricomycetes; order Boletales; family Boletaceae; genus Tylopilus; species Tylopilus aff. beelii. The sequence continues at coordinate 7,862 of JBBPTU010000723.1, read as the reverse complement.
CCGGCCCGGGCATGTAGAGGCCGCCATCTCACACTGGTAGCTAGACACTGTGGCGAGGTCACCGATCAATTCATTCCGTCAATGTGGATGACACCCACCGGTGTGTATCGCCGTTGTTGACCCTCTGCGGCGGGCAATCCGCCCCATGATGACGAAAGCTGTGGCGTTGAACAATAATCTATCGACGTCATTAGCCTCCGAGATTGGCCCTTGATGGAAACTACGTTAGTGACCATATACACTGAGGTAAAACGTTACATAGACTGCCTTCATCACGTCCTACTTGGAAATCTGGTAACTAAAGCTACCAGGTCGGGGACCTACTATTACATAACTAGGTCAATGGCACAACCACTTGATCATCCAAAGATAGCTAGTAGAGGGTTCAAAAAAAAAATAAACCCAGCCCCTGAGTAGTAGCGATACTGAGAATAGTACAGAGTCAGCGGTGAAAAAAAAAGTTGTGCCGCTCACCGAGAGAGCCTGGGACCGGCAGGATCTCACCTGAAAATGACAATCATGTGATACTCATCGCCACGGCGGGGCACCTATCTGACTTGGAGTCGTACTAATGCCAGCCTGAGTGGCGACCCAGACAAGGCACCGAGTCGAAGTCCTGGCTAGGCGAATCCAGAAGGATGCGCCAGACATATAATTCAAATCAGAGCAAGTCCGCTGACTATCCACTACTCCTCTCTGAACGCCATGGCCGTCCTATCCAAGCCTTACTTAGGCTGTCAGGCACTGCCAGAGGAACTTGAGAGAATGATATTTCTGCTTGCGAGCAGAGAGCCGCGGGAACTCACTAACTATGTCCGGATAGCTCACCGGGTGAACTACTGGTGAGCGTCCAGGATCATTGACTCGGAACCGTCTGACTGAACTAATTCGGGGGAGGTTGGCGCCTTTTCTATACAGGAAAATTAGTATTCTCTCCGAGGCCGACGCCGAAAGAGTTATCTACTCGCTTACCTGCAGACAGAAGAAGGTCCTCTACCTGCACCTCGGCGTGTCTATCCGTCTGAGGACTACTTCTCGGCTTCTTCGACTCTGTCCTCAACTCATCAACCTGGTTCTATGCGCTACAGGTAATAGTCTCAGTCGGTACAGTGGACTCGTCCATACTCTCGGAAGACTACAGTACCTGAGGTACCTCTCTATGGATCCTGCCACGCTTTTCCAGACGCACTTCATCCATCTCCCTGATGCCAGTGTGTTCCACCGTGTGACCCATCTGGATCTGGTGGCCCACTGGAACCGAGAAGGGATCACTAGAGGCTTCCAGTATCTGAATAATTTGACCCACCTCTCGATCACCTGGAGGCTTTCCCACTATGCCACCGACGCATTGCAGCGCTTGCTACTTCGGCCCTATTTCCAGATCCTAGTGCTTTGGAGAGACGACCTTTATACCTTGCAGAGAGTTATACAGGATCTCGTGAACCGCAATTTGGACGATCTGCGCATTGTCGTTCTACATCGGGCCTGTCACCGGTCTTCACTGGAGGATGGGCGGGTCTGGAAAAAAGCTGCGCATGTTATCACCTGGCGCAAGGATAATAATAGTGAGTAGATTCCGTGTTTTCAGCCTTCCTGATACTTACCTTGTCCTGCAGTCACCACCGTTAACCATCCTTCGGACATTGAGGAAACTTTCCTCGCGTATCCCGAATTCGACATTATACAGTTTCCTTGGGAGCATGATTAACGTCTTAGAAATTAGTGCACAGTCACTGGCAGTTGAAGAGGATGTATGGAGGATATGAGGTCAGAGAGAACGTATGAATGCCAGTGACGGGAAGTGAGTCGGAAACAGCTGAATGTAAGCGACTAGTACACCAAATAAAACCTGTGACATACCGCAATGTTCCATGACGCTTCTTTAATGTGCATCCGAGTCGTTTCGTGGAAGTCTTGGGAGTGCGGGACTTGACAAAACTTGTGCGCGACCAAATGAGGACGACGAACGGTAACTCGGCAAGGAGAGGAAGGTGAAACGCTACAATGGATCTTCAACCCCACTGTCGCACGAAACGAGGTGGCGACGGGGCGACCCAATGGACACAAAGTCCAGAAGCGGTTGCTGCGCGACACAAAGTCGGACCACAGCAATAGGACGAGCGGCACAAAGCCAGCTCTGGGATGGAGAGTCCGGGAGCCTTGAAGAGAGCAAGTCCTGAGCTTTGAGTAGTGTTGGCGGGAGGTATGGCTGCATTGGCCCGGGCAGTGGCTCGGAGTAGCAATAGGTTGGAATGAGCGTTCGCTAACTCGTCCGCTGTTGCTCGGGTAGCTTATGTAATTGGCACAGCTCGGTCTGCCTCCGACTCGGAGTCAGTACTCAGGCTAGTACTAGCCTGAGTACTAGTACTAGTAGTAACTAGTAGTACTACCGTGACCGACTTTGAATAACAAGCGCTTCATAACCTCAGGCTACTAGTACTAGTACGGACGGCGAGAAGGACGAAAGTGTGAATTAAGACAGTAGAAATGGATGAACAATCATGATGTTGTAAGAAAAGTGGTCTGGATTCGATGACAGAAAAGAAAGTATGGGAGGTGACAGTATATACTTGTAGTTCGTGCGCGAAAGGTGGTGTACGGAGATCAAACAGAGCGAGAAACTTGAAGACTCTACTAGTAAGGCCTTGACAACCATTGAATGTCACGGTGCAAGCGTATGCGAGACGAAGAGGAAATTGTTTACGTTCAACAGACCAGCTGGAAGAAGGACGAGTGAACATTTCGTTATGTAAAATACAACAGCCCTCCGCCGGCGAGTCCGGGCACACCTGGACTAGGACACGAGCACATTGTGCAGGGCGTAAGCAAAAAAAAAAAAGAACTGTGCGTCCGAAGTATAATCGAGCATTTCAAACTTGCCTCGCCTTCTTTGAACCATCGCCCGCCTCTCCATCATGAGAACGCTTGGCACCACGGAACCACTTGGTGAACCAGTCCCTGTATCGGAAGTAGCCAGTCTGCTTGATCCCTCTTAAGATGTCCTCATTGAATGACGTCAGCGATATTGGAAGGGTGGTCTTATGCGCGTATAAAGGAGCGAGGTCGGGAGAAGGCTGCGTTGGGTCATTACAAATGATCGTATTGCAAAATGTGATAAGGGATTCCTTGACTTCAGCTAAGCCCCGATGAAGCAGGGTTTCGACAGCATCCCAGCTAGCGTGATCATCGGGTAATTTCTAGTGACGTGTTAACACGGAAAAGGCGTTGGTAACATACTCACACAGGACATATAGTGATCCCCTAGCTCAATGTCGACGTCCAATTGGTCGGAACCGGGTGCTTTCAACCACACATGATAAGTCACTGTTTTCACGGAGCTCCAGGTGTGGCCGCCAACTATCAAGGGGACTGGTAAAAATCTGTCGTCAAAGGAGATGTCATGGTAGGAACTTGATTTCAAGAAAGCAACATGGCCTAGCTGATCGGAAGACAGGGCCTTCCATGCCTCACTATCCTTGACCGGGCTTCCATACGGTGGGTTTTCATTAATGTCGACTATGATAGCCATAAGTAATGAGGAGTACGTGTTAGCGAGGACTCTGATAGAGTTCCGGGCGTCGTCGAAGGATTGGGAAAACGCAACTTGACAGACTACGGGGTAGATTGGCTCGGTGGTGTCCTTTTTCGCAGAAAATTCTAGACACACGTCAGGAACGATGGTGTTTCCGTCTGCTTCTAGTGCGCTGTTATGTTGAACCTGAGCCTCCACGAGTTCTTGGGGAAAGGGGAGGTAGGCACACTCGGTCGTCAACATTTTGTCCACAGATCGAAGAGGGGCCTCGTGAACAACAGCAGGGCATTTAGCGACAAGGATCCCGGTCTTGATAAAGTAAGATATGCTAGTTCGTTTTAGCGTGGTTCGACAGAAGGAACAAAGGAAGTTACCGAGGTTTTCCCCATATCCTCGGGAATCGATAAACAATCTCCCTGATCAGGATCGATTGCTCCACTGAAACCGACGATAATTTCTGTGAAATATCATGATGAGAGTGTGTCAGCACGTCTCACGGTGGCAGCGCCATGGAATGAAGCCACGTCACCTACCACAATGGAGCCCATTTTACACTCCTTATACAACGTAACCAGGTGATCTGTTGCACCATCGCACGATCCTGCAAAGTGACGTTCATCAGTCGTGGTACAGAAGATTAATGATGACACTCACTGAGCTCATCGAGAGATCCTGTATCAAGTAGGCTTGTAATATCAACGGAATCCGATGTGTCGACCGTCGTGTTGACATCGGTAGCAATTGCATGTGTGATCGGTATGGTGACAGCAGGACTCGGGGAGGTAGTTGTGCGAACTGGAGTCCTCGGTGAGGCGGAAGACGTGCGTGGTATTGACCTTGTTATGGGTAGCAAACTGTTACGCGGTTCGAGGGCAGTAGCTGGGGTCATAAAGATCATCCGGTCGGTGGAATAGGAACCATGGATGGCGACAGACGATGTCATTCCGCTCGTGCTGGCTGAGTTGTCCTGGTGATCAGTTGGGACAAAGGAAGGATTTGTGCCTTTTACCTTAGCAACAGCTCACGGATTCTGCCGAACAGAAGAGACATGTGAACAAGCACTAATTTAGTATCGCCATCAGACAGCGAGTGACATAAAAGATGAAACCAAGTTGAACAGCGCACAGTGAAAGGTGGGAAAACAGTTTCACTGGCGTAAGACCAACTTGAACTTGAACATCTGGCCGTGCGACAACGCCGCTGCCTGTGGCTCAGGCTGATCCCGAAATTGAACTCACCGCTGCAGTGAGGTTGTGGTATGTGGATTATAATTTCGCCCGGGCCGTTGAACCTGCGTTGATCCTCTGCCAGTGCTAGTGTCCAGTCCGTCAGAATCACAAAAAGGGCCTGTAGTACTCTGAGTGGTATTCCCAGTTACTCATTACCTTGAACTTGGAAAAAAACGCTATCAAATAATGGTTCAGACGCGTCATGAATCTCCCCAGTAAGACATACCTCACCGGATCATTGACAGAAGATATTGACAGTCGGGCAGTGATGTTCTGGGCTCTGGGTCCGAGTTGTTTGGCCCAGGTATTGTTTTCAAGTTCCGAGTCCGCCGCCGGTGAGTCTCCCCGGGCCAGTCGAGTGGCTTTGAATTGAATTTGTTGACAGCTCTTTGCGGCGACTGTTCAAGTTTAGCCTCAGGCTCAGGCTCAGGGTAGTACACTGACATTCACCAGTACTTGCGATCCTGCGTTCGCTTCTCCGTGCCAGTGCGAAGGTTTTTCATGCTGCGCATCCTGTCCTCAGTGTCAGACGGCCTTTTCAAGTTGGTAGGTTTCCTCACTGGCACTGGCAGTGCCTCAGTAACTGACCTCCCTTCCTGCCAGTTGTACTAGTGCTAGTGGCACCTGTTTTCGCTTTTCAACGCGGCCCGGGCACGCTGGGCTTTAAGCCCGTCCTCTGAGATCAAGCATGCCCCAGCTCTTCGGATCTGATCCCTTCCCTTAGTTTCGGGATGGATCTTCCCCTCGGACCCGGCGGGGTGGCTTGCTGTCACCGTGGTCGCGCGCTGTTACCTCAGCGTTGCCTCAGGTATATACTCTGCCTTTCCTCATCCACGGTAACTTGAAGGTTTTTTTTCCACTTCTGATAAGGTTCGCTCAGTGTTGCCTTGCAGCACGAAGGCCGGTTTGCTACTCATAATGGCGTGCGTGCGCTATCCCTTCCGGTGAACCGTGGTCCATTTCTCTTTGTCAGGCCCGGGGTGAGTAATTTATTCAAATTCTGTTTCGCCGTAATGACTACTAGTGTACACTGGCAGGTACATCCTCTCGGGCTCGCCGCCCTTCCGAGTCGGATCTATCTAAGTCCCTCGGCCGCGGCATTAGTACGAGGTTCTGGTTTACTTCGTCCATGGCATCGCGTCCGACGCTCGTGACGGCAACATTCCTCCGAGTCGGTTCGGCGGAATCGCGTAGCTCGCGCACAAGTCCTTTCAAATCGATTTAGACTCGCCCGGGCAGCGGCGGTACTGCTCAGGCTCAGACTCAGACTCGGAGTGACTGATGGTGGCTGTGATGGGGCATTCGTTCCCAGGAATTATGTAATACGTACCGCGACCGTTCCTTGCCACAACCACCACCAGGCTCAGGCTCGCACTGGTACTGACACGCTCCCATCGCTGGCCAGTAGCAACTCCCAGCTCAACCAACGTTCCGAGTTTCCAATACCTCTCTGTTCCGACCCTTTCAAAGCTCAAGACCCGGTGCTAGCCATACTAGTACCTCCTGCCACTAGCGACGCATCTCAAGACCCAGGACTTGGACTTGCTCTTCAAGGTCCCCGGACTTTCCTTCCCAGAGCTGGCTTTGTGCCGCTCGTCCTATTGCTGTGGTCCGACTTTGTGTCGCGCAGCAACCGCTTCTGGACTTTGTGTCCATTGGCAGGCTATACTGGAGTTTTGTTGCATTAACATGCTGTAATTACTGTACTGAACCTATTGCAAAAATCAACAGTAGCATCGGGCCCCTTTTTTATTGCAACACAGCCTCTACACGTGATGGCTGGCAAGCTCCGAGTCATTCGTTGCAACTCGCACTCACCTCCCAGCTGCAACGCCATTTTTATTGCAGCGTTTCTCACCAATGCGCCAGTTTCTTCCACTCCAGCAATGCAACGCGGCAGGGCGGTCTCCGCAGGTGAGCCCGATCAAGCTCATTGCAATGCCAAGCGCCCTCATTTCTGCGTATCCAGTCGCCCCCGGCGTGCCCGTTTTTATTGCAACGCATCTCTCACTCTTTTCGGTTCGTCTTTCTACTCTCCGCTGTTGTTGCAACGTAAACATGGTACGCTGCTCTTGCAACAGGATCTTCATTGCAATGTTCCAATAGTATTCACTTACCCTCGCTCTTATAGTTTACTGGTACACGGGACAGACTCATTTCACAACCCACTCTCGCTCCGAGTCCTTTCTGTTCACGCCACACTCCCCCAGTCCACTCGCAGTCATTATCTCAGACCATCTTTAACTCCGTCGACGTTCCTATAGCACTATCCCCCAAACCAGTCAGTTCGTAGCAATGTTATTTGTCAATCGTAAACGATCACTGTATAAGATTTACACAACATGTCCTGTGCTACTAACCACACCCTGAAGGTTACGTGTTCGGTTTGTGCTTTCTGAGAGTCGGATGAGCTGGAATGCAAAGATAGTGATCACCGAAGTACGTACTTGCTTGTTCTTTCGTTGTCTACACAGTGCGTGCGAGCCGCTCGCTTTTTGCTTCCTTTGCTGGCGGGTGGTGGCACCCGGTTCTCCTTTCCGACGATAGCCCCGATAGCATTGTCCCTCAGTGCTCGCTGAGACGGTACGTGCTTTCGTTTCTGACGACTTTGAGCTCCTTCGCTGAACTCGACATTTGAGATAGATAGTAGCTGAGGCGTGCTACTGACGACGCCCGGTTCAGTTGGTGGTCTTGGGGGAGTGGGTGGCATCTGTATGGTCGTCAGAGGGCCAGGTGTCGTCTCACAGTGAGAATTAGATGTGACACGCATGGCGATATCAACGCCGGCGTCGAGCTGGTCATGGTGTGATGGGTCATTTACACTCAAAAACCCTCCCAGCGATGACTGGTCCCCGAAGTTGAACGTGGGGGCTTGATAGGGCATCAATGACGCCACCTGAGTCTGGGCAACTGCTCCAGATGCAGCGGGAGCGATCTGAGCTATTGGAGCAACAGCCACACTGGCAAGCAAGTCCACCTCAGGCACCACATCTCGGACCTTTTAGTCACCTTTATGGGGGGGTTCCTTGTCGACGCGTAAGTATCCAAAATGGGCCAAAATCTGCGTCGGGCATTTCCGGCGGAGCCCCAAGCGTCCCGGC